>JBAMNC010000069.1:0-95148 GCA_037902135.1 Cetoscarus ocellatus | reverse complement strand
AGACAACAGTAAGGAAATCAATGATCAAAGCACGTAACACATTATTCATCGTCTAATATTGATGATAAATGATCTGTTCTCATTATTTAAGGGATACTCCAACTTCTACTCCTAAACAGAGGCTTTGTGTTGTTGACCTGCTTACCAGCACTTCTGTAAATGAGGATTTTTTGCAAATTTGTAAAATAGTTGACACAACAGATCCTGGGTCAGTCAGGAGTGCTGCAAAAAACTGCAGCTTTGGAGATCACATGATTGTCTTGTCTGAAAGTGCAATTTCAATCCAAAAACGACAATTCTTGCAGCCCTACTGTGTGGCGTGTTAACAGGCTTGAACAGTTGAAAACTTCATGAAGCAGCCCTCATGTCAAAGTGAAATCCTTTGGTACGTGTTCACACTGTTTGTCATTTCCACGGTCATGAAAAAATAAAAATAAATAATTTGAAATGTTTGTTGACTTAAAAGCAGAAGAACAATGAGGTCTGATTTTTGTTCTTCGCCTTGTTTTTGGTGTAAATCTTTGGACATTCAGCTTTTGTTTGCTGGTCCAGAGTTCATGTAAATACTGTGGAAGTGTCTTTGAGCAAAGCGCTACCTGTGAGGAAAAGGCAGCTACATCTGAAATTTTAACCCAACCAGGAAGTTTCTTCAGCAGGTTTGAGGTCTGCAGAGTCATGAGGGGTCTCACCTGGATAGATTCCTGTCATACCTGCAGGGAACAGAAGAGGAGGAACCAGAGTTTTAGTCTCTTAAGCAGAACAACATTGGATTAAATAAAGTTATAAACTAAGATGATCTGACTGTGACGTTGAACATGAGGTCAGTGTCTGTTTTAACCGTTCTCACCATCATTAAAACTTTCTTTTTCTTTTCTTTCCTACAGTCTTAAAGTTTTCCTTCCACAAAAATGTTAAAATTAGAAAGAAAAATGTTAACAGGTAAAGTGATGCAGCAGGTAGTTCACGTTCCTCAACCAGAAGGTCTGCATGTTCTCTCCATGCATGCCAGGGTTCTCTCCAGGCACTCCAGTTTCCTCCTAAAGACCAAAAACGTACTCACTAGGTCGACTGGTGACTCTAAATTGCCCTCAGGTGTGAATGTGAGCATGACATTGTCTATCTCTCTACAAAGCCCTGCGATTGGCTGGTGACCGGTTCAGGGTGTACCCCGCCTCTCGCTCAGTGCCAGCTGGGAAAGCCCCCCGACCCCAAAAGAAATAAGCGGTATAGATGATGGATGGACGTTAAATTTTAACATGAAGCTCGATCTTCGCTAAACAACAATAATGAGAGAAACTCGTCACTCACTGCGTGACACAGTCTGGGATCTGCACGTTCTCAGTTGGGATGTAGTTGGCCAGATCCTGGAGGGTGTCGACAAACTGGAGCTTCCTGCTGAACTTGGAGCTGAGGAGAGGGGGGACAAAGGGAGACAATAAAGGAGGAGGAGGAGAAGGACAAAGGGTCATGAGGGAAGAAGGAGAGGGGTGATAGGAAGGGAGATGGAGAGCACGAGAACAAGTGACATAATCAATTATATGACGTCTCTTCCATGTCTTCACCATCAACATACCACTGATTATTTGTACTGTATCAAGTACTAAATGTAGCTCGACATAGGGATGGTAATTAATAAGATTTTCTTGATGCTGATACGCCAATTGATTCTGCTTATTGATTCTGATTCTTCTTCCCTTATCGATTCTTGTGGATCTTCTGTGTGGGTCAAAGTCAGCCTTCATAGACTTTCAGTGCTAACAATGTCAAACACATGGCACTGCTGATATCTGATGCTGTATCGCAGAGATAAATGCTTCTGAGAGTTTGTCGCTGGTGTTTCCACACACTAAACTTTGTGCAGTAAGTGTCTTTTTGTCAAAAATTGAGCCATGATTTTGACCACCATTTTTGTTTCCTGTCTGCCATGATCACGGATGGGAATCGATAACCAATCTCAGCTGAGAATCACTAACCGCTCCGTCAAAGAACCAACGCTTGCTAAGATCTGAGTTTTTGCTCTGCATGTAGGTGGAGACTGTATGACTATGACATCATAAACCCCGGGAAGTAAAACAGAGTGTGTTGGGGCATTTTCTTTAAAGAATCATAGAGCATTTGTCTGTGAATTGTGAGTTTAGTAAAAGGTGTCATGTTCATCTGCTTCTCAAGCCCTTTCTTACAACATTAAGAGTAAAGAAAATTGATTGACACAAGACCTTTAAAAATGATTAGCATTAGGGTCCCCGGTCCTTGTTAGCAGCTCTTCAGGAATCATCTTTTTTAAAAAAAAAAACACAATAATGCTCAAAATCTCTTACACTTGTGTTCACTTTTGACCTTTTTTTTGGTCATTTATCTGAAAAACTGTTCTAAAATCTCAGAGACTTTAGGACGTGAGAACCAAAAGTGCTCCACAAGGGGAGTAAGTCTGGGTTAATGAGAGGAAGAGGAGTCAGCCTACCTGATGAAGGGTTTGATGATGGTGATGAGAGCTTTAATGTACCAGGTGGGATGAACCACGTAGAAACCTTTCAGGTTCTTCCTTAACCTTAATGAAAACACAAACAAACAAACAGTTAGTGTTACAGCACAGGGTTCACCCAGCCCATCCTCAAGGGGCAGAGAAATAGACGTTTCATTCATTCATTAAATTTCAATCCACGGACAACAGCCCAAAGGTGAAGTTTCTCTAAAACATCAAACATACTGAAGCACATAAATTCATCCTTAACAGTCCAGTTATCAGCTTAAACATAATAAACAATAAGGATATTATATTCGTGAACTCAATAACAGACCAGGTGCAGCTTTACACTGTACAGGTTAAGTCAACAGAGCAGCTTGAAGCCAGAACATTAATATATATGCTAATGTCTGGTTTAAAGAGGGCGAACAAATCAATGAACAGTGTTGTTGACACCTTTAAGTATTTTCAATCCTGCACCAGGGTGGAAAATTATGAGGACAACAAAGGGGCAAGGTTGTTAACAGCATATTTTGTTAATATCCCCCTCAGGTCAGAATGAAAAAGACGACGAGTGTTAAAGAAGAATATATTTTAGGTTGTTTTACAGCAAACTGAGCAAACATGGCAGTTTTAGTTCAGGGGAATTTTCCTCAGTTCAGGATAAAAAGGGTTAAATTCAGATTTTCAGCTGAACAAACTTCTGTTTTAATCTTTAAATATCTGACGCCACCTACTGGACAAAGACAGGAGTGCAGCCTTATGGATAAAAAGACTTGAATCAAACAACTAGAGTCAGAGCTGTCCTCAAACTTCACACTTTGAAGACGATGGACTGATGAAAACAAACATCAGAAATTCATTATGTTTTAATCACACTTCTCTTGATCTGAAATCATATCATGGGGGCAGCAGCACTCCAAGAAGACTTAGATTAGGTTAAGTCCTGACTGAACCATGTTAAGAAATTAGTTTGGTAGCTGAACAGGTGCCACCTGACTTCCTGGGCAATGCCAAAGTGCCCTTGAGCAAAGTACTGAACCCCAAAACTGCTCTGTAGAGCTTCTTCTGGAGCAGCAGGCCATCAGTCTAACGAGCTCTCCATTAATGCATGATTACAGGACCTGTTTGTTCATGTGTGGTATCAGTAAATATCTGTCAATAATCTTTAAATATATGATACATATATCAGTATATATATTATATATTTTACAGTGGGTGTGTTCACCTTCTGTCGATGGTGGTGTAACACTCCTTGAGCCAGCCGATCCCCGGTAGTTTGTCTTTCTGACCTCCAGCACAAAGATAAACAATCACGTAGTTTTCCGCCACCATCAGCTCCAGAGTCCCTACAACGTACCTGCAGACAAACAGAGCAAAGTTCAGGTTTCCCTCAGAGTCAAAGGAGAACTTCATCAACTTCTAACTAAGTTTGGACCCAAAAGTGTGAAGCAGAAAAGTTTTCAGTGGGTCATAAATCTGTGCCTGAAAACAGTAAATGAGGCAAAGAGAGTCTATGATGACTTTTAAAACTCCAGCTTAGATTGAAGTGTGGTTTTATGGCACTGGCCTGGACATTAGCCATAGTGATGGAGATCAGTTCTGCTTTTGGTTAGGAGTCAGGACACGAGGTAGAGCTGTATGCTGCTGCACACAGGGCCACCGTCTCTGTGTGAAATACATTTTTTTTGTGCTTTTGCTTTGGCTTTAGCCTCAGTTTTTGTTGTTTTACTTCATTTTTTAAGTCTTAAGCTTCAGAATTTGTGCTTTTGCTCCAGCTTTTGTGTTTTCACTTTGCCTTTTGTGATTAAGCTTTGGCTTTTGGATGTTTTTTGCTTCAGCTTTTGTGTTTTTGCTTTTATATTTAGTTTTTGCTTCAGCTTTTGTTTTTACTTTCTTTTTATAGTTTTTGTTTCAGCTTTTGTGTTTTTGATTTTATATTTAGTTTTTGTTTTAAGTTTTGTTTTGCTTTCTTTTTTGTTTTTGTTTCAGCTTTTGTGTTTTTGCTTTCTTTTTTTATTTTCTGTTTCAACTTTTGTGTTTTTTGTTTGAACTTTTGTGTTTTTTGTTTCAGCTTTGGTGTTTTTGCTTTCTTTTTTTAATTTTTGTTTCAATGTTTGTGTTTTTGCTTTTGTTTTTAACTTTTTTTAACTTTTCGTTTTTTTTGTTTGACCTTTTGTGTTTTTTGTTTCAGCTTTAGCGGTTATTTTTTGCTTTCAGTTATTTGTTTTTGCTTTGTCTTTTGTGTTTTGCTTCAACTTTCCTTTTTTTCTCCTATTTTGGTGTTTTCACTTTGGCTTTTGGACTTTTTTTGCTTCAGCTTTTGTATTGTTGCTTCTCCTTAAGTGTTTTGCTTTCATTTTTTGTATTGTTTCAACTTGTTTGTTGTTTGTTTCAGCTTTGGTGTTTACATTTGCTTTCAGTTATTTGTTTTTGCTTTGTCTTTTGTGTTTTGCTTCAGCTGTTGAGTTTTTGGCCCGACTGTTGTGTTTTTGTTTCGGCTTTTGTTGTCATGTTAATACACTGTATGTTCATTAGTGAGGAGGTAAACTGAGCCAAAATAACACACTTTATTATTATTACTGTGCTTGGAAAGCTGGGTGATCATTAAAAAAATCATAACTTTAGCAAATGTTTATTTGAGATGTTGTAATATTTGTGTGTTCTACAAAATTACAGTGAGACCGGATGTTGATCCGAATGCTTCTGTGGCAGGATTTGTACGTTGTACCAAAGAAGTGCTCAAACAAAGCAGCTCGTTATTGTAAATATATTCAAAATAGCATGTGATCACCCAAAATTGCTTTGTGGCTCGTTTTTACCCCAAACTCTTTAAAAGTACGTAGAGACACTATACGGCCCTAGCTTCCTTGCTGAATCTTTCTGCTCTATTTCAAAAATGACAAACTATCCCTTTAACTTGAGATCTCAACTGATTTGTCTCATCCTGCTGATAAAGTAAAGCAAAGCTGATTTTACCGTGATGATGCCCTCATTTCTCATTTCTCTTCTACAAACAGGATAATGTCCATGTTACTTTGAGGACTGTAAACACAAAGCTGAGAACAACAAACCCACAGCAGTTTCTGTAGGAGGTCTGAATTACTCAGAGAGATCATAAAACAGTCTGCAGTACCTGAACAGGTTGTCCATCACATACTGGTAGTTTTCCAGACTGTTCTGTGGCAGGTAACAGGAAGAGAAAACGATGATGTCATTCATACCGTCTCCATAGTAACCTGGAAGAGAGAAGAAAGGATCAGCTGGGTGTTTGAGGTGATCAGGACTCGACCAGCTCACCTCCACCTCAGGAGAACCAGGTAAGCACGCCGTACCTCCATGTGAGAGCACCCTGAGGAACGGCTCCAGGACGCTCATGTTCACGCGGCTCTCCTGCGGCGGTTCACCTGTGGAGAAGCAGCGCCATCTGGTGCCCTGGCTGTCCACCATGTCCTCCCTCTCCAGAGCTCCCAGGTCACTCTGGTCCATCCCCGACGCAGAATCTGACCTGGACCCGGAGCCAGGCACTCTGTGACGCCAGGACGCCACGCCAAGACGCCGGAGATCATCTGGAAGAGAAAACAGTGACGTTAGTGTTTATAGGACGACACAAAAAATACCGATGTGGTATTTTCAGCTTCAAGGAGTCGCTAAACACTGGACCTGGTCCCACAAAAATAAAACTGATTTATTTTGTTACCTTTTCTTAACATCACATTCTGCAGGTTGTTTTAGCAGACTTAACACAAAAGCTTCCTACACACTTATTTTACAATAATTTATTAAACTATGTTTAATCTCTGCTGTTCTTTCTCTCCTCACCGGTTTCTCATCGTTTTTGTCCTGTTTTTACCATCTAATCATGTTTTAATAAACTCCTTTTTTATTTTTTATTTTATTTTATTTTAGTAATGTATTTATTTTTCTCTTTTATCTGTCCACTATCTACCTCCTCTTTCTAAATACCTTCTTTTCTAATGTTACTCATATGTTCATGTAAACATTTTAGCCTATACTAATGTTGTAAATTCCTGTTCTGCTTCAGTTCTCTCTAGTTGACCATTTTCTTTACTTTAACATGAACCTCTGTACTTTTTCCTTTGACTCTTTTTTCTCTGTGTGACCTGATTGTTGATTTATTGTCTCCAGAGTCTTGCCTTTTTCTGCCTTTGTGTTGTCTGTAAAGCACTGAAACATCTGTTTTTAAAGGTGCTATATAAATAAAGTTATTATTTTTGTTTTAATTATTATGTGATTCCATGTTTACCTTTTTCTTTCACCTGCTGCTGTAAAACAAATGGCCCTTTGGGATAATAAAGTCGACCTTGACCAATGGATTGGACACAACCCATCCCCCTCATGTGCATGCTGTTTTCACACCATTTCACTATATTTATTGATGACTTTCAGCCAACTGTGACTCCAAATGTCGTCATCACAGCTGTCTCTGAAGTCGATGTGAGCTCTCACGGATCCTGGATTATGGTGGGTGATACTTATTAAGCACATCATGTATGTTTGACAGTAACACCCCCCACCTGCCACACTGTCCCACTAAAAACAAACACAGCCAAATTACAAAAAGGTTGTGGACCGCTGTTTTGGACCTCTCACCTTCCACGTCCAAATCGTAGGAAGGAAAATGCAGAGATTCGCTGTCTGACGGTGTTTCGATGGCATCCAGGTCAAAGTCCAGCCCCGGGTCATCATCGCCTTCAGGTGAGGGGGAGAGGAACGTCGAGGAGAAGTCGTCTGAGACCGTGGACTCACTACGACCTAAAGAGATATGACAGAGCTGCATCAGGGGGTCTTCACGATGAAGCAGTGTTTATTATACAGCACTTTTTAATTTAGTTATAGTCTTTTGCTCAAAAATATCTTTTAATTTTAGTTATAATTTAGTCATATAAATTGTTTTAATTTTAGTTTAGTTTCAGCAACTATATTTTAGTCGATGAAATCTACTGTAAATTTAGTCGACTAAAATATGAAGAGTAAACTGTAAGGCATTTTTATGTTTCCTTGAATTTCTGAAGTCATGTTTTACACTTGGATGAAATGAAACGTCTAATAACCCTTTATTGAATACTAGTAAAGTTTGAATGTAAAAATTAACAGAAACACCTTTATTTAGGCTACCTGGCAGAGCATCTCAGTTACGATACCAGAACTGACAACAAACAGTGAACCTGCTCTACATGAATACATCAGTTCATAAAGAGAAGAGCTCTGATTGAATCGCTCCCCAACTTATCCCACCACCACCAAGCTAAGGCAGTTGTTGTTGGATAACTGATCCAACCTTTCCACACAACCAAAGTAGCTGTGATTGGATATATTCCTAACTTGTCCCTACTTTCTACATGAATAAATTAGGTCTGATTGGATTAAGTCTCTGTCAAACATTTTCATCTTTTTTTTTATTTGTTGATGAAAATATCGGTTAATTTAGTTTTAGCTTTTGTCCACATGCACTTGTTTTTATTAGTTACTGTCTAGTTTTCATCAGGGGAAAAAAGATCGTTGACGAAAACTATGCCAAAAATAATTACACCTCAAACATTATGTCAGTAAACAATAAATACTTGGGATGTAGGATATTGGATTTTTACTGATATCTGATATGCTGATAATTCCAAACTTATTATTGCCGATTCCGATACTTAGTGTCAAGAGCACAAAATCCCTACTTAACGTAAACTTAACTACTTGATTAAAATTGTTGGAAACAGATGTAAAGAAATAAACACATCATTTTATTATTTTATAAATGATATTTTTGATTTATAGAAGTGGACATTAAAAGATGATGAGGTAAACCGTCATGGTGCAATACTGCGTTTTACCAGCTTCAAAGCAGATATATGAGATATTTATGGCCACTTTTTATGTTCAAAATATTGGTTGTAATTATTGGCAACAATTGTCTTACCAATAATCAACTTAATGTGCTATTATCTGCAATAACAATATTGGTCTGATAATATTGTGCAATCTGGAGCTTGCATGTACAGAGCCAGGGTCACTTCAGGCAGTGGTTCCCAGACTTTGGGTAAATTAATTAATATTTATCTCATTTTTTTCTGCAAAGCATAAAGAACAGCCCACAGAGAGTTTGGGGAGGGCAGAACCTTTCCCAAACACGTATCCTTTTATTCATCATTTCTTTTAAATTACCTAAAGACAGACTGAGAGCCGGGGCCACCAGGACTTTCTTCTTCTTTGGTCTCGAGCCCGACAGCGGCAGACTGGTGGGAGGAGCTACAGACAGGAAGTGAGATAACAGGGATTCATGCGCTCATGAGGTGATCCAGACATTTTTGTCTAAATGTAGTTTTTTATTGAAAGGAATATACAAATGCAGTGCTTAACAAAGCTAACAGAACACAGAAAAATGAGAAAAATGAAATATCTTACGACTCAAAAAAAAAAAAAAAAACTGAAAAAATTATTTTGGAAATTATCAATGCTGTTAATTTCGGGTGGCTGTGACATAAACTTCATGTTGGGTGATGGTCTAATAATTTGTTAAGCACTGTATACTCATTTTTTAGATTTTATTGAGAGGCTTTGAAAAAACAGTTCTTAACTTTTTTTTTACCACCTGTCATGAAATGAGAACATGTAAATACTTCATAAATCTCTTGAAACTTCTTTAAAACTGAAATGTTATCGTTATTGGACAAACATTTTGCACATAAATGAGGAATTTCAGACTAAATTCACCTTTTTATACCAAAATCCTTTTTATAACAAAATCCTTGCTGCTCACTGGGCTTCTCTGAAAAGTAGCAGAACATTCAACCACTAAAACTAATTTTTCTGTTCAGGGATGCAAGTAAACAACTAGTATCTTACATTTTAATCAAGAAACAATAATGTACTTTTCTATTTTCTGTTCTTTTTGTAAGGCAGTAAATGTGAAAATGGTGGTGCGAGGTCGTGTGAGTGCCTCACAGGCAGGAGCTTGTTGGTTCGGACGTGTGTCTGTCAGGGCCTGTCTGTGTGGAGTTTGTATGTTCTCCCCAGGCATGCATGGGTTCTCTCCAGGCACTCTGGCTTCCCCTCACAGACTAAAAACATGCTCACTGGGTCAACTGGTGACTCCGAATTGTTCATGAGCTTGAGCGTGAATGGTTGTTTGTCTCTCAATGTGGCCATGAGATTGGCTGGTGACCAGTCTAGGTTGTACCCTGCCTCTCGCCCAGCGTCAGCTGGGGTAGGCTCCAGACCACTGTGACCTCGAAAGGGATGAGCGTAATAGATAATGGATGGATGGATGACAATAATTATTATATTTTAGCATTTAAATGACAAATGCTGCACTGCAAAAACTCAGATCTTGACAAGTGTGTTTGTCTATTTTCAAGTCAAAAATATCCAAAACATTTATTCTAATCCACATTCACGTAACCAGTCCAGATAAATATCTTACTTTAAGGAATAAGAGGCAAAAATAAGGCATTGAGTTGTTTGTAATGAGGAGAAAATATCTGCCAATGAAACAAGGAAAGTTTGACTCAGTGAGGGTCTTAAATTAAGGTTTCATATCTGCTGAAGTTAGTCTTGTCTAATTGGCAGATTGTTTTACTAATTATTACAAGCAACTCAGGCCTTATTTTTAGTTTTTATATCTTCAGTTAAGATCTTAATCCAGACATGTAAGGAAATTGTTGATCAGAATAAGTCTAGTGAGACTTTTGTCTTGAAATTGGACAAATACTGTCACTTAGATCTGAGTTTTTTCAGTGTGTTAATTTAGGGCAGCTGTAGCACAAGCCTTACTTTGGGGATGGTCTAATAAATTTGTTAAGCACTGCATATTTAAAATAGTGAATCAATCACATTAAAATGTCAGTGTGTTTTCTTAGTCTACCTGGTCTGTCGCTGGCCGGTGATGAGTTCTGCTCAGAGACTAACTTTTCCTCCTCAGACCCTAACAAGAAAACAGAGTCATATATGTGGAATATTTATACATTATTGTATTCAAAGATGGATCGTAGTTTGGCTGTAGGCAGAAGCCTGGTCTGGTGATAAGCAGTTACCTGGCTGGAGGTCTCCCTCTTGCTCCGTTTGACCTGTTGAAGAGCAAACATCAGATACAAGGATGACGACAGACGGAGGTTTATTCAAACAAAGGACAGATACTCACTCTTCTCTTCTTCCTCAGGCCCTGTAGAGGTTTGTTTTTGTTCTTCTTTTGTTTTTACCTCATCTAATAAGAAGATATCAGACATCAGAGACGATGGAAACACACTTTAGACTGAGACAAACACTGATCCTCTCACCTGCACATTCAGCATCTGCTGCTGCCTCAGCCTCACAGTTTTCTTTGACCAGCTCGTGTGTTTCATCCTCCTCTGTTTAATAGAAGTTTAAGTTTGAGTAATTGTGATATTCAAATGAGTAATCATGCATTTTGCTCTGACTCAGTACCTGTTTGATCGTCAGACAGTGCATCAGGTGTCATCTCAGTAACTAAAGTACTCAAATCAGCTGCAGCAGCGGCAGTGCTGAAGGGCTCAGTAGTGTTAGCTGTTGTTGTTGTGGGGGACATGTTTGCTGGAGAGGACCTAGAAAAATAAACAATTATGAAATTTAGCTAAAATCAGATTTACTGGGCACATTTAAGGTATTAGCCACTGCTACTCCACTTCATCTCAGAGGTACATTTGTTTACTGCAGTGCATGTGCAGTGTAAATTTTGGCTTTTTAATTTAGTTTTAGTTACAGTCTTTTGCCTAAAATATATTTTAGTTTTAGTCATAATTTAGTCATCTAAATTGTTTCAATTTTACTCTGCTTTTAGTTGATGAAATTTCACACATTTTAGTCGATGAAATCTACTGTAAATTTAGTCGACTAACATATGAAGTGTAAAGTGTAAGGCATTTTTTATGTTTCCTTGAATTTCTGAAGTCATGTTTTACTCTTGGATAAAATGAAACATCTAATAACCCTTTATTGAATGCTAGTAAAGTCTGAATGTATAAATGAACAGAAACAAATTTTCCTTTTGTGTGAAATGCAGTCACCTTTATTTAGGCTACCTGGCAGAGCATCTCAGTTACAATACCAGAACTGACAACAAACAGTGAACCTGCTCTACATGAATATATCAATTCATAAAGAGAGTTTTTGTCCATGTGCACTTGTTTTTTTTTAGTTACTGTCTAGTTTTCATCAGAGGAAAAAGGTTGTTGATGAAAACTATGACAATAATAATTAGTGAACAAAATTAACACTGTGCATGTGTCTAAAATTTAAGGTTAAATGAGAGTGAATTTAGAAAAATAAAACAGAATGAATTCATTCTGACCTGGATGCTTCTTCTTCTTGACTGTCCTCCCTGGACTCCATGATGTTTCCTGCAGACAGGTTACCTACCAGAAATATTACAAGTATTTTTACCGTGATTTTCTGCTTTATAGGCAGATTAAAATAAAACATAAGGTCAAAGGCAAAATAAAGAAATGGCACTAATATAAAAAAAGAAACAATATTCTGTATGATTTAGAACGAACATGGTGTTTCATACCATCTGTATGCTGATGACATAAGACTTTACCTGTTTTTAAAGGGATAGTTCAGGTTTTTTGAATTGGGGTTGCTTGAGGCCCATGGCACCAGTAAGTAAGAGTGCCAATAAAGGAACCTGTGAGCTTTGACCCTGGGGGGAGATATCCGGGGGTGGACGTGGACCAATTCTGGACGTGGATCCAGTCATTTTAAAGACTTCTTAAACATTGTGAGATTTGGCAGTTTCCCATATTTTTGACTATAACTTGTCTGACAGTGTTGGAAAGGCCTTCGCTGGAGGATTGTGCCCTCTATCTATCTATCTATTTATCTATCTATCTATTTATCTATCTATCTATCTATCTATCTATGACTTTGGAGCTCACTTTTTCAATTGCAGCAATTTTCAATCATGGCATTTCTTTTGGACTTTTGCATTTACTCTTTTACTTGCTGCACATTCATCATGTAGGTCAAACATTTGCGTTTGTGGGCCATGTTTCTAGGCCATGTTTGACGTTTGTATCACCACACAGGAAAAGTGAAAGTAAAAATTGTAAGTTTCCTTACTGAAAAATTAAAGCAGCCCATTTCTCCCACCCCCTCCAACACACACTCACTGCACTAAGGAGCTCTGTGAGTGACAGGATGCTCCACCCGAAGTGTGTGATGGAGAGGTATCGCAGGTCCTTCCTTCCTGCAGCTGTCAGACTTTATAACAAAAACCTCTCCAGTGTTCAATAAACCATATTTATATGTGATACCTAAAATGTTTCACTGCAAAAATACCAAACATGTGCATAGCCACCATATTTATATTATAATATCTCTAATCTCAACCTGTAAAATACCAACATGTACATAACCATCTGTCAAACAACAAACATGGACACATGACTATATAGTATATACTTTTTTATACTTTTTAAAAAAAAAAAGTATTTCTTTTTTACATTACTGTATTTGATTTGTAATTACCTTATTTTTCAGTATAATGCTTCTTTCTTATACTTCTCTTGTATCCTGCAGCTGCTGTATATTTTGGAATTTCCCCCTGTGGGACTAATAAAGGAATATCTTATCTTATCTTATCTTATCTTATCTTATCTTAAGCAATGCTGTTGATCTGCGACCTAAATTACAACAAATAAATCAGTCCATACTAGAAGTCAATCTGTGTGATTGCCTCTGTTTCCTTTATGGGTCATAGAAATGTAATGATTGTGCATTTGAAGCTTGTCTAATGTTAACACAGTGATCTCAGCTTTTTGCAGCATGCTTTTCCATTTGCAATGGAAGTCGCATGTGCTCTGGGCTTTTGAATTTATGCCTTAACCTGGTGCTCAATTCAAATTATGTCGGCCAGTGTCAAGCCTTTGCTTGTAACAGCCATGTTCATAGGTATAACCGTGCATCATCTGCATAAAGATGGGATGATCCAAAATGTTTATTAATGAGGACCCAAGTAGGATGATGCATTACTGATTCACACAGTGAAAGTTAAAAATTTAAAGTTTCCTCTCTCGGAAACTAAAGCAACCAATTTCTGAAGCAATGCTGTTGATCTGCGACCTAAATAACAAATAAATCAGTCCATCCCTGAAGTCAATCTTTGTGATTGCTACTATGTATTTAATTGGTCACAGAAATGAAATCTTTGTGCGTTTGCAGCTTGTTTTACGAATGTATTACTGCTAAAGTTAAAATTTTTAAGTTTCGTCACTGAAAAAATGAAAACAGCCCATTTCTGAATCAAAGTAGTGACCTGTTGACCTAAAGCGAACAAAAAATAAATCAGTCCATACCAGAAATTAATCTTTTTGATTCTCTCTATGTATTTTATGGGTCATAGAGATGTAATGATTGTGCATTTGTAGCTTGTCTAATGTTCACACAGTGATCTCAGCTCTTTTCAGCACATTTTTTTCATCTGAAACATGTTGCATGTGTTGTGAATTTTTGCATTTTCTTCTTAATCTGGTGCATATTTAACTCAACTCAAGTTATGTAGGTCAATGTCAAACATTTGCTCATAACAGCCATGATAGTAAGTAAAATAGTTCATCATCTGCATAAAGATGAAACAATGCAACATGTTTAATGATGACAGCAGAAGCAGAAAGCATGACTGCTCCACACGGTTAAAATGTAAAGTTTCTGCACTGAAATATTCAGCTGTGCTGTTGATCTGTGGCCAAACAAAAAAAACCCTCCATAAAAGGGACCATCTTTATGCTGATTACCTCAGTTTCTTTTCTGGGTCACTGAAATGAAATGATTGTTTGCACGGATGCATGTGCGTGCATGCACCCTTGCAATGGTGCATTGTCAGCTCACAATCTAAGATATGTAGACTAATCCCAAGTCTTCTCTCTTCACAGCCATGATAGTGAGTATATCATCTGCTTTAACCTGTCTTTTGTCAGCAGGATGCCACATGTTGTTTATTATTAAACAATGCAACAGATTTATTAATGTTGTTCCTGAAATATGAGCATGTTGAAGAAGAATAAAGCTAAACCCACGACTGACCCCTGAGGAACACCAAAAGAAGAAATAATAAATCAATCCTTTTCTCAGTTTCTTTGATGGGACATGCTAAATATGTCTAAATCACTTTGTAGCCGTACTGATTCTTGCTGCTGATGGCTTCTTTTTCTTTTGTAGGTCACGCAGAGGCACAATTCTTCCTTTCAGTCTGTTTCATAACCAGATAAAAACTTTCATTCAAAGCATTTCCTTCCAGTGAATTTCCCTCATAAAGGAGGTTTGCAGGAACAGATGACAGATACCAGGAAAAGCAGACAGAAAAGTAAATAAAGTTCTTCATGAGCGTGACTTCTGTTTTTACACAGCTCTTATCTCAAAGAAGAGAGAAGTCAAAGAGGAGCCACAAACCACAACGTGACGATACAAAGACTGACATTGAAAAACAGAAAAGACTCACAGCAGGTCTGATCTTCAGGAAGTCGTCGGGACACTCAGTAAGCAGCAGAGCTAGCCAGGTGAGACTGCTGAGGCAGGTGAGACAGGTTCAGAGCAAACACCTGGAGACTCGCCTGGTGACGTCACAGCCACTTTTTATGAGTTAACAAGTGGACTCTAACACCCCTCCTGTCTCTCTCATTCTCTCTCTGTGCACTCCAGCAGAGGTGTGGTGTGTTACCGTCGCAAAGGCCCGACCCTGTAACCATGGCGATTATGACTGTACAAGCAGGGGTGGGAACTGCAGCCTGCATGCCCCTACCTGCAGAGTGTGTACACATGTGAGTGTGCAGGACTGATTGCACAAAGTAATCAGTTCTTATTTCCTACTTTGTTCGTGGATTCAGGAGAGTCAGAGACTTTGGTTAACTGGATGTCAGAGGGGATCAAAGTCTGATCCAACAGGTGGCTCGATAAATCTTCATGTCTGAGCAGCAGAGTAGACGGCTGCAGGAGAAACTCACAGTTCATGCTGTCAAAGGGTCATAGTTTGGTTCAAGGTCAAACCCAAGAAGCAGAATGAAGCCAAAGCTGAGGGCATCATGTTTTTTTGTCTCTGTGAGGCCAGTGTTCATTTTATTAACTAATTATTTTCGTCATAGTTTTCGTCAACAAACCTTTTTCCCCCTGATGAAAACTAGACAGTAACTAATAAAAACAAGTGCACATGGACAAAAAAACTAAAACTGAATTAACTAAAATTTTTGTCAACAAATAAAAACTAGACGAAAATGTTTGACAGACTTAATCCAATCAGACCTAATTTGGTCATGTAGAAAGTAGGGACAAGTTAGGAATATATCCAATCACAGCTGCCTTAGCTTGGTGGTGGTGGGATAAGTTGTGGAGCGATCCAATCAGAGCTCCTCTCTTTATGAATTGATATATTCATGTAGAGCAGGTTCACTGTTTGTTGTCAGTTCTGGTATTGTAGCTGAGATGCTCTGCCAGGTAGCCTAAATAAAGGCGACTGCATTTCACACAAAAGTTAAATTTGTTTCTGTTCATTCAAACTTTACTAGCATTCAATAAAGGGTTATTAGAGGTTTCATTTTATCCAAGTGTAAAACATGACTTCAGAAATTCAAGGAAACATAAAAAATGCCTTACACTTTACACTTCATGTTTTAGTCGACTAAATGTACAGCAAATTTCAGCGACTAAAATATAGTCGCTAAGACTAGAGTAAAATTGAAACAATTTAGATGACTAAATTATGACTAAAACTAAAAGATATTTTAGGCAAAAGACTAAAACTAAAACTAAATTACAAAGTGCTGTCAAAATTAACACTGGTCTATTCTTGTGAAAGCAAAACCTCAAGATCTATTTGATGGTTTATCTTCAAATTTGGCACATTTGGAGCTTTTTATTTCACTGTGTGGTATCAGCTCATCTCAGCTCGTTGTTCTGGTTTTGCATTTGGGACTTTACCTGGCACAGTTTTTCATTTTACCTTCCACGGAGTTTCAAGTGAGCTGAGCCAACAGGACATGGAGACACTGCTGACAGCCAAACGGTCAGGGCTTTTTTCACAAATCTGGGGGATCTGACGTGGAAACTAGAAAGCACTTAGAGAGCACAAACCTCCACCAAGGCAGCTCATCTAATGCTGTTACATCCATAAGCAATAGTTCCATGATAAAGGTATAATGTGATTCCTTGACCCTGAAACCCACACCTAGCACTCAGGATCATGTTGATATTATTATTAGTAAGACAGTTACCGAGCAAAAACGATTACCAACACCTCCAGAAAATTTCAGCAAAATCCGTCCAGTAGTTTTTGTGTAATCTTGCAAACAAACAAATGTGGGCAAAAACATGACCTCCTTGGAGGAGGTAATAAAATGCTTACATATAGAATCCCTATCCGATGCTATATTTTATGGAATTTTCAAGTTTAAAGACCAAATTTATGATAAAAAGTCACTAAGTTACACACAGAAGTTTGAAGGGTTTAAGGTATAAAGCACATTATTGCGTTAGGGAAAATCCAACCAGATCAAACATTTTGCCTTGCATCATGCCTACGGCTCAAAGTCTGACTGAATTATACTTTTATTTGGACTGAGTCATAAGGAAATACTTGGGGCTTCAGCCCAGAGTCCTCATGTTCAGCTAACAGCCAGACTTTGAAGAGACAATGTCTTACATCAGAGGTGATATTGTTTTTCCATCAGTGCACTTAGCAGATTCAAGATCAATTTATCGTCTTTTTTTGTCCTTTAAAACTATAAAAATTTAAAAAGTTGTTCTGTTAAATTCACTAAGTTTAGAGCTGGTGAATTCTGAATTTGGTTTCCTGTAAACTCAGGACTTTCCCCAACATCTATTCCTCTTAAAAACAAGGAATCCTTGTTTTGTTACCGATTTTAAGAGTGACTCTAATACTTGCATTTATTTATTATTTCACCAGGTTAGTCTCACTCTGCACTGAAACATTTGCTCCTGTTCTGCATCGTTGAGGATTTTCAGTGTAATGTCTGATAAAGACCAGCAGAGCACAGCAGACAGCAGCAGCAACATTTTTGTATGGGGTTGAGGGGTCATTATGACAAAAAAAGGAATAATTAAACCCATTTCGTATTTGTTTTCACACCCTTTGAAGAAATGTTATATATCATAACTACATCAAATATTTTGTAGATCCTTCAAAAGTCCTGAGCTCTTCTTTGACCCTTAGGTCCTTTTCTTACCAGAGTAAGAGAACCAAAAGCTCTTTATCAAACATACCTCGTAACCACTATGTTTATTTAATCTTATTTTTTGTATATTTACTTGTTTGGGTGATAATTATTGTATTTTTGCTTGCATGAGTGTGAGCGAGGAGGACGGGCCGCTCAGATATATTTTATGTTCTTTTTGGATAAGAAGCTCATTATTAAAGTTTAAATCAGAAAACACTGGAAAAAAACGCCATAGGAAGACGAAACACAGGAAACAATTTTATCTACCTTTCATTTTCAAACATTTCGTACAAATTTAGTGTAAAAATATACCACGATTGAAAACTAGGGGTGTTTATTGGCAGGAATCTGGTGATATGATACATGCTGTGATAAAAAAACCAGCTCCAGTTGAGAATTGATAACAGGTAAAGGCTTTGCCTGTGTGAGTGTGAGCATGAATGGTTGTCTGTCTCTCTATGTGGCCCTGTGATTGGCTGGCAATAGGCTCAGGGTGTCCCTTGTCCCCTGCCCATTGTCAGCTGGGATAATTGGTACAGACAATGGATATGTGTACAGATTAGATTAGATAGAAATGTATTAATCCCTTTAGGAAACTCCCTCAGGGAAATTAGGATCCCAATAGCAGTTTCAAAAAGTAGATAAAAAGATATATATATATGTATATATACAGACCGATACAAACAAAAATATAAATAAATATAAAATAAATATAAATAAAATAAAAATATGAAATGAGTGCATGAGTGTAAACTATATCATTTTTTTTTTATCATTATTAGAATTACTGTTTTATATATACATAATTTTATTTTAATTTTGTTTGAAGTATTTTTTCTAATTTATATTTATATATATTTTTTCTATTATTATTATTAATTATTTATTAATTTTTCTCAAGTGTGTGTATTTTAATGGATGTGCAAGAACAAGTGCGGTTCATATCCTTATGCTGATGTGTAGGTTTTCACTGTGCTATAGGTAGGTATGTACAGGTATGTGTGTCTGTATTTTTATGAATATTAATATATTTTATTCATTTATGCATGCTGCCTGTCTTGGCTAGGACACTCTTGCATATGAGATTTTTAATCTCAATGAGGTTTTTTTTTGGTAAACTAAGGTTCATTATTCATTTTTACATTTTCTTTGGAATCTATGCATTTCCAGTGTTTTCCTTTTTCCATAACTATTTATTATTTTATTACGTCTACTGCCCATGGTGCCTGACGGGCCTTCACTGAGGCTTATGACCATGATGGGTTATGGGTGTGGTGGTGGGGGGTTGATTTGTTGTTTAAGTTTTTATGTTATGTTTGAAATAAATAATAAAAATGTTATTCCCAAAAAGTGTCATATCCTCCATGGAAAACATCTGATCATATTTTTATGGCTGAATTTATTTTTTGGATTAAGTGATTTAATATAAATCAGAGAAAACAACTGGAAATCAGAGAAGTAAACAAACTCCTCTTGCACTTATAATAAGGAACCTAAAAGTTTATCAAGAGTACAGTTTGAACCGGGCTGAACTTTCCGAGGACAGTCTCACAGTGGACGTCCTGTAGTGATTCAAGGCTCCTTTAGAGAGAGGAGGGAGCAGTCAAACAGCTCGTCTGCAGGGCAAAGCTGCTCACTCATAAACTCGTGCTTCAAGTTTAACGCTCTACGTCTCTGTCTCGTGAGCTTCTCTCTTTTAAGCTTTAGGCAGGAACTAGGGATGAAAATAGGAAACCAACTCCATTTGTAAATCGAGAAAAGCTAAAAGAATCAATATCGTTGGTCTTTTTGCTTATCGATTCCCTCCACGAGGATCCACGTCAAGCTCTCATCACAGAATGTCAGACCTAAAGGACACAACCATTGACCAAGGCGTCAGTGGTGTGGCTAATTTAAACACAATATGACGCCAACTACAGGCCGTCCTGTGTGATTTCAAACAATATTGAACACACTGAAACATTTTTCTTCGCAGAATAGCAGGAGAGCCATGTATTTGGCATTGTTGACCCTGAAAACTTGAGTAAACTTTCTTTTTTACACAGTCATTGATGAGGGCATCGATAAAGAATTGGATCAATAAGCAGAATGGCTTTGGTATCAGTAAAATCTTCCCATCCCTAGAAGGACCCAGCATTACACAAGTCTGTGAGAAAATAAAAAACAACATAATTCTTTTAATCATCAATGTATTGAAAAGTGCGAACACCTCTGTCCAGACTGCACCAATATTTCAGTAAAGTCTTACAATGAAATGTTTGAAGACTTTGATTAAGGAAGGTTCTGCAGTTTTTGTGATTAAAAATAAAAACAATTAATACCTGTGCATTTGACTACAGGTATTTATGTCATCTAAATTTTACAGGTACGATAAAGAAATGTGAAAATCCGGTATCTTTTCAGGTTTTTTGGAGTGGGGCTGCTAGAGGCCCATGGCACTTGTCGAGGAAAAGTTAAACACTGAAGAATCTTGCAGTAGCATATTGTCGAGTGAACGTTTCCCCACAGTGATAAAGCTTGAAGTTCATTTTCTGGCACTCTTAAGCTGTGTTCACACCGAACGCGACTTTGCGACCACAATCGCGTCGCCCACTGAAGTCGCGTCACGTGTCTATAAATATCTCATTTTGGTCACTGTCGCTCTGTGACGTCTCATCCGCTCGAGCTTCACCAGGATCATATCATATATCATGTAATGGGATGTATTAGCTGACATTATTCCAACTATATCCTTTTCACTCACCTACCAACCCCAAAACACTGCAGCTGACGCCCTCAGCAGCATCATCTGTGAGTTCTCTGAGGTCCGTCTAGGCAGAACTAATGTACTCACCAACTAATGTTTCCACGCAGACATAGATTGTCACTCTGTGAGCCTCAGGCTTTATAATGGGTGTGTATCACACACTCCATGTTCCCGCCTTCAGTGAGTCACATGACCAGCTGCACTGAGCTGTCAATCAGTGAGTGACATCATCAACTGCCCAAATCCTGCGTGAAATCGAGAGAAATTTTTTTAAAACGTCCTCACAGATGCCACAATTTTGACCAAATCTCTCTAAAAAATAATACCTCAATAGTACATTTTGTCAGGAACACATCCATGTAAATTTTAAAGCTGTAGGACTGTTAGTTTTCTGTGTAGAGGCCTAACTTCCACAGCTTATGCAAAGCTGTATCTTATTCCTCCCATTCATTTGAATAGGAGGAGCTAGGAGGGCTGCATCGGGGTTGACCAACTTTGAGGGCTTGTTATTCGGAAAACGTTTGAGAAAAAACAACTTCCTTTAGAACTTTTGATCAGCATGGCCTACTCTGTCATCTGTGCGCGTTTCAAGCTGATACCATTTACGGCCGCGGAGGAGATAATTTTGACCAATTTTGAGCCAAATTTTATTTTGAAAGGCAAGTTGCCAGCTTCCTGTTGGAGATAGGTCAGGGGTGTCAGCACGTGATTTGTGGGTCTCAGTGAGATGAAAGATTCTGGTTGGTTTGATCTCTCTATGACATTCCTACTGGTGATGTGGAGGCCATCGATAGCAGTGTTGAAACATCAAGTTCCAGCACATTTCTAAGATCCCCTGATTCTCAACTCTGTAAAGCCCTCTGAACTATTTGTGTATGAACTGTGCTCGAAGTATAAACATGTCTTTTCTTGACTTACAGACACTGAACACTTGGTACAGGTGCAGTGGATACTGTACTTTTAGCCCATGGTGACTTCTGAAGAGAGCAAACAACATGGAGGCTGTGGAGCATATGGAGAACTTCTGGTGGGATCTAAGGTGTTTACATGCAGGAGTAAACCTCATTATCTGTTTAGATTTAAACAGTTTTGATGAAGAACGACTTCAGTCAGACAAACAGATTTAGATGTATTTAAAAGTCCAGTTTCAGTCAGACATACACTGCAGATTAACACTCCCTATATGCATGTAAACATACTGACTATTTAAGGCTCAGGCTTTTGCAATTTTTCTCCACCTTTCTCCTCACTCCTGAGTCCATGACAAGCAGACAGCCACCATTCTTTCTAACAAGGGAGAGATGGGCAGAGCTCGCCCACCACTAATTAGCTTAGCTCAAACACTGGGAGTTAATGGGTAGTATAAGCCTGTCTCTGTCTACAGTCATCAGATAAAGTCTTCAGCAACTCTAAACGGTCCTGTTTGCTTGTTGTGACTCAATTTGTTACTGCAGATGTGCTAGTAAGTTAGTCAGTAAAACAAAGCCTCAGTTAAGGAGTTGAAGAAGATAATACAATGATAGCAGAAGATAATAACATAACGTGGTAAAAAAAAAAAACGAGTCACAACAAGCACACAGGACCTTTTAGAGCTGCTGAAGAGTTTATCTGATGACTGTAGGCAGAGACAGGCTAACAATACCCATTGGCTCTCAGTGTTTGAGCTAAGCTAATTAGCGCTGAGCACTGTCTGTCTCTTTTTTGTTACTGCAAACACAGTTGAAAGAATAGTGTCTTATCTGCTTGTCATGGACTCAGGAGTGAGGCAACACACGAAAAAAAAATTTAAGTTGGCGTATCCCTTTAAGACAGTCGTCCTCCATTTTGACATGAAAACTGACAACTCAAAGCAGCACACGCTCAGTGTCTTATGGGCGTTTGGTGTGCTGTAACTCAGGTTGATTGTAGGATTGAACAGCATCTATCTGCTGTGATAAAGTGCAGTTTAAAGCTCAGATAAAGAGCCGCCATGCTGTCAGATCAGAGCCCCTCCACCGCTGACGGGTGTGTGTGGAGGTGAGCGTTGAGCGCCGCCTTCCACCTGAAGCTCAGCGAGCAGTGGGAGCACTCGTACGGTTTCTCTCCGGTGTGGATCCTCATGTGCTCCTTCATCTTGTCCTTCCTGTTGAAGCATTTCCCGCAGTCGGGGCAGCTGTGCGGCCGCTCGCTGCTGTGCGTCTGCATGTGTCTCTGCAGGTGATTGGCTGACACCAGGCGCAGGCTGCAGAGCGGGCAGGTGTAGCGTTTACTGTCCCCCGTGTGAGTGCGTAGGTGCAGCCTCAGGCGTCCCGGCTCTCTGTAGCTGAGCCCGCAGAACCTGCAGCTGAAGGGACGCTCCCCGCTGTGCACGCGCATGTGGCTGATCAGGTGCTCCTTCCTCTTGTAGCACTTCCCACACTCCACGCACTGATGGGGGCGCTCGTCGGTGTGCGTCACCATGTGGCGATGCAGGTGGCTCTTGGCGCAGAAGGTCTGGCCGCAGTGCTGACAGCTGTAGGGCCTCTCACCTGTGTGCGTCCTCGAGTGCTCCAGCAGAGCATGTCTGTTCAGGAAGCACTTCCCGCACTCGTGGCAGCAGTACGGCCGCTCGCCGGAGTGCGTCTTCATGTGAACCGACAGGATGAATTTACTCTGAAAACTTTTGTCACACTCTGAGCACTTGAACGGCCGCTCGCCTGTGTGGATCATCTGATGAGCCCGCAGACGGCTCGGCCGGTCAAAGATCTTCAGACACTCGTCGCACTGGTGCTCTTTCTTCATTTTGGCTTTCTTCTCCCCGCTGTCAGTCTTAGGGCTGCTAGACGGGCCCTGTTTGGATCCTTCATGTTCATCTATCTCCTCCTCTTCATCCTCCACCTTCACCTCCACGGTGAACTCCTCCTCCTCCTCAGTTTCACTGAGCCGCTGCTCACAGGATTCACCCTCACTGCATTCTGGGTGGTCTGATGTCTTTTCATCTGAGTGGAGACAACAACAAAAATTGAATTCATTATTACTTTATTGAAGTCAAAAAATAGAGACGTGTTTAACACACTTATAAACATCAAAAAAGCACTATAAGGACTCTTTAAAATACATTTCTTAATCTGTTTTTTAGTTTTTATGGGACTTGCTGGTGAATAAAAGGTCAAATTAATCATTTTATTTACTGCCTTGAATAGGACCTTTAATTACTTTAACTCCAAGTTAACTCTGTGATGAGTTCATGCTTTATAAAGACCTGCTCTTTTTTTGATGTTGTTGCCTCTCGGCACTTTAGCGTAAATAAATCTGTAATATCAAGATCAATTCAAAACAATTAAAAAATTTTTATTTTTCCCCAAGGGGACAATTTAAAGGCACATGGAGCAGGAACATGACAAACAGACAGGGAAAACTGACATTAGCATTGACAGTGCTTAAGAAGTATTGATTTACATATGTACTTCAAAACAGAAAAATATATGTAACATCCTAACAAAGCGAAATGTCGGTGGGCCCTAAATAATCAAAAAAGTTGTGCTGAATGACATGTACAAAAAGAACTGAGAGGAGGCATATTAATGCTGGGTAACTAAAGTGATAATAGTGCAACGAAGGACCAAAATATTTAGGGAAATAAGTATTTATACAGAGCTGAGAGGAGGTACACAATGTATGCTCTAACATGTACCTGGATAAGTAATATTTACAGAATTAAAATAGGGACTTTTGTGTTAGTCCTATACCAACACATGGATAAACTGCAGATATTATTTCACAGCACCCTTTCGTGTTGTTTTAAGGTAAACATGAAGTTGTGTTTTTTTTACTATCTGAGCAATAGAACATGAATTTAAAACAGTGTTTCAGATGAACTTTAATTCATGTACTTTGTTATCTTGTGCACACACCTGAACATCTCTCCTCTTCCTCCTCTCCTCCTCCTCCTTCAGGTGATTTTGTCTTTCCGACATTTTTTTTCTGCTTCATGTTTTCCCGCCTGAAGTCTCCTCGGGTTCTTCTCCAGTTAACGGTTCTTCAGCTCGACGGTTATTACCGAAAGAAACGCGTTTACCGTCTGATTCACGGCGGCTGCTAACATGCTAACATGCTAACATGCTGCTCTGGGTTACGTCACTTCCGCCTTCTTCCTCTTCTTGGTGTCCACACCGCCACCTGCTGCTCTGGACGTAGTAATGAGGGGCGGTCTGTTGTGCAGGTTTTCAAACTATTTTACTCAAGCAAACCTAAGATCACGTTACACCATGTTACACCATATTAATACTATGAAAAAATAACCTTAACACGTTACTGTACTGTTTTAAGAAAGGCATCATTACTTCCAGAACACCATTCATAAATACATACAGCAGTTTATAGCGCTAACAGAGTTAGAAACAAAGACAATATGACATTAATGGATTAGATTAGATTAGATAAGATAGAACTTTATTAATTCCTTGGGGAGACTCCTTCAGGGAAATTAAGATTCCAGTAGCATGGTATAGCAGGCACACAGGGTAAATAAAACACACAGGTATTAGAAAAGTAAAAACAATTTCGAGTTGTTATGTTACTGTGCAGCTCTGCTCTTGTAAGATTCTGTTTTATTTATTTATTGAATTATTTACATCCATTTTGATTTTTTTTAATCAGATACAAAAATCAACCTAATTCCCATATGATGGAGGTAACTGAACAATTGCTTAATTGTCCTAAATAATGTCAATCAATCAATCTTTATTTGTATTGTGCCGATCCATAAGAAGTGTTATCTCAAGGCACTTTACAATAGAGCAGGCTTAAACCATACTTTTCATTTTATAGATACACATAAATATACATATAAACATATAAAAATACACATTTTTACATATATACATATATAAAATACACATATGCATATATAAGATATACATACATCCAAACCCAACATGAATCGAGAATGAGCACAGTACTGGGCCAACCTACAGTGCAGTGCATCTGTAGGAGTCTCACAGTAACAGTGGTAGAAAAAAAAAAAAAGTTTATCAGTTGGAGATCTTGAAGCCAGTCTCATATTAACAGACATCCACTGAATCTGTGTTGGAGGTGTGGGCGAAGGAAAGGAGGTGGGACTAAAGAACTGAAGGTAGAGACAGATCTATGGACCAATCATAAATCTGTCTTCAACATATTTATCTCTGCTGAATATAAATTAATAATACAAAGAAAAATATGTTTTTGCCTTTTGTTTGCTATTTTCAACCAACATGAGCACAGCACTAAGCAGCATTTAGCAAAGTTACTTCATCAAGAGACAAAATCCATTAAAAAGTCAGAATACTTGAGCTCATGTTGACCAGCGATCTGCTGGAGCTGAGGGGATAGAGAGAGATGTAGAAAGAACGCTGTGAACACGGACAAACACACAAAGAGAGTACGATAAAAAAGATATTTATGGCAGCCCAGATTATAAATTTGTCCTCATGTGTCCTACTTAATAGTTATAAACATTACATGTTATGTTAGCAGCAATAACCCTTGAGTCAAGGTAAGCGCTGACCTTTAACCTTTCCTGACAAGGGCCTAAGACAATTCAGTTTTCCCTTTATTCATCTGAAGGACGTTCTGGTAAACCCACTCAGATTCCTTTAACACGAAGACTGCAGTGTGTGAGGCTGCAGCTGTGGCAGAAGAATGCTGCACTCATACGCAGCAGACGTTATTCCTCATTTACACATGCTCCACAAAGCTGTTATTTCCCCCTGTTTACCTCAATGTCAGAAATGCAAATATTTGAACATTTGATTTTTATCTGGAGTCAGCTGCAGGTCTGAAGTTCACTGAGCGTGTCAGAGATGGACGATACAGTCAGACACTCATCCTCACATATAAACTTTACGGAGAAGTCTACAACACTCTGGGAATAACAACATTCAAGCTCTAGGAGTCCTGATTTATAATCTCAGATATGTTGGTGCAAAAATGCAATTGAATGCAAGAAAACAAACTTTCCGGATACATTACTGTCTTTGCTTCAGAATCTGCTGTGTTGTCTGTCTTTGTGTGAGTCTGCCCATGTTTGTCTAAGTATTTGCTTCTGTCCTCTCTGCACTAAGCTGAATCAATCTCACTACATCACATATATTCTACACCTCCTCTGTCTAGGAGGAGTAACTATTGTAAGAGAGGCCTTAAATTTTGGAGAGATGAACACATTCAAGCTTTTCGGACAGTGTGCTTTACTGGCAACAGGGATTTTTGAGGGAGACCAAGAGGAAGTGAGTTGCAGTAATCAATCTAGGACGTGACAAAAGAGAATAGTTGAGGCGTGTGTAAGGGAGGGATGAAGGCGGTTGAAATTACGTAGGTGGAAGTATGCAGACAGGGTGACATTACTGACATGAGCTCCGAAGGATAGAGTGCTGTTGAGGATGACACCCAGACTCTTAACCTCTTTTTAATCCTTTTTTGAAGAAAAAAAACCCATAAATCAGCTTGTTTTGACATAATACAACATTCATTAGGTGAAAGATGGAAGAAAATTAACTTGAACCAAAAACTATGTCATTAATAAAGCCCCGTGAGAACACATTTTATTTTACTTTTTCCAGTGCTGGTGAGTAAATTGTGGATGTTTTCAAGAAATCATCTTAATTTGAAATTAAAAACTGCTATCTTAAGATGACAGAAAAAGTCAAGCTGGCTTCGAAGGGGTTGCATGATGCATCAAAATTACAGCTTAAAGTATGCAGACGTGAACATTTCTACTGATATTTACAGCTGGTATACCTATCAGCCATTTATCATGATACAACAAAATTATAGAAAAGAATTATTTTGCAGGACCTTTGATTGTACATTGCACAAAATGTTCAATGTCTATAAGTAGTATATGGATATATATATTTTTGCAACCTTTTTTCAATTATTATATATTTTTACATCTTGTTTTTCATTCATCTATTATCATGTAATTGCTATGTTTCTTTTTTTACTGGCTGTTTTGTTAACAAAATTGTGTTTTTTTTTGTTCAAATTGAAGCATATATAAACATAATGAGTTAATTGCTATTAATGTCACTACTTTATTGTTAAAATGCTTAAAACATCATTGCTGCTTAGATAAAAAAAACAAATATTTATTTATTTGTTAGTATTGCTCTTATCATTCTAGCTCCTTTGTCTTTTATTGACTTCTCCTATGCTATGTTAACGGATTGGTGTCTTTATTTACTTTTAATTCAGATTGTTTTATTTTTGCTTCAACTTACGTTATACTCTTAATCTTTTTATAGAAAACTTTTAAGCTTATTGTTTTACTGTTCTATCTCTTTTTATTATCTTTATTCTATTATTTTATTATTGTCTTATTTGTTTTGTTTTTAGCTTTTACTTTGGTCCTCATGAGCTCACTTTATGTAGCAGGGTTCTTGTAATGTCTGGGTATTTATATATATTTTATATATATTATATATAATTTTATATAATTTTATATTATTTGTGTACGTCTTAAATGTTCTTTGATTTTAATTAACCTCTTTGGGCTGTTTTCTTTTCATTTGTGTTTGAGCTCTTGTGCCTTGCTGTCTTCATGTTCCTGCCTGTTGGCAAAGCACTTTGTACATCTCTGTTTTTAGAAGTGCTATATAAATAAAGTTTATTATTATTATTATTATTATAGGTAAAACGGCTAACGGCTAACGGCGGCTAGCTCAGTTGTTAAGATTGCTCGGATGTGACGTCACCGCGCATGGGCGTGGCCTGGGGCTCCGTTGAGGTGCCTAGCAGTTCGTGGCGGAGAGGAATGTAAACAGCTAGCATGCCCGCTCAGCAGACAGCGGCGGAGCAAATCACGGACCCTGTGCCGCGGGTAAGACATTTATCTTAGTACCAACAGCTCGTCCTGGTGTGTCGGAGGAGGTTGTTCGGATAATTCCCCCCTCTGGCTCCATAAGCAGAGTTAAATCTCTTTGTTGAACAGCTAACTCAGCTAAGTTAGCTCGCAGCGCTAGCTCATGTTCGCTAGCTCAGGGAGTTGTTGTGTTTCAGCAGAAAGCTGCTTAATGCTGAGCCCTTTGAAGCTGCATGTTTCCTGAGTTCCTGACAGCTTTCTGCCCTTGTTTGAGCTGTAATAAGAGGCCACTATCAGGCTAAGTCTGTCAGATAGAAGTACAGACTGTTGTTGAGTCAAGTTTGCACAGAGAAACATCTTTAATCCATTTTAATGAGCTGTAAATGTGACTCAGACGAGAAGATGACAGTCATGTTATGGTGTTATCACACAGCTGAAGAAAACACCACAGCTTTGGGTAGATAACTTTAATAAAAGAACTTGATGTAAGCGTTTGATTGTCAGTATTAATGTACGTGAGTGTGTCAAAGGTGAAGGCGTTGCTGTGTTTAGGTTGAAGCTTCTGTCTGTTGGTGCTCTTCTGTTATCTGTGACTCAGTGCGTTTGTTCTGAGTCTGTTTTAAGGCTGTAATGATGCCAGAAATAAATTTTAAGTGTTACTCCACCAATAGATCATCCTCTCCATCATGTGGCAACAAAACAAGAGTCTGAGGCAAGCTAAGATATATTCCAATATAAAAACAACAAGACAAGTCAAAGAAGAAGAACTCAAGGCACATTGTATGCTTGAATTACAAAGTGTGATCTTTGATTACAGTATTTGATATGTCATCAGCATTATTAATTGTGGAAACTCATTGAGATCAAAAACCTATTTTTCAAGCATGTCCAGTTAACAAAGTCACTTACAATAACAACAGTAGCATATACAAATGCATAAAATGTGTATAACAATTTAAAGACAATGAAAAACAATAAACAACAGTTTAATGACAAGCTGGACTATGAGAAGAAACAAAATTATTAGTTAAAACATCTGCAGCCAGATGCCTCAGTTTCCAAATCATTTAATGTCCTCTTAAAAGTGTCCAGTGAAACCAGCTCATTGATTTTCAGGTCTTTTTGTTGTTCATTCCAGAGCCCTAAATTTACAGACTTTCTTTCCTTGCTCAGTTCAGACCTTGAAACAAACAACAAGAAGAGATTCCGGGACTGAAGATTATAAGACCCTGAACTTCTCCGACTGATGAAGGTCAGAGGGTATGATAGGAGCAGACCCAAAATCGCCTTGTAAATAACAAGATGCCAAGTCTTATGTCTACATGTAGCCAGAGAAGACCGTCCTACAGCAACAGATCTCTCTCTGGATTCAAAAGAAAGACAAAAACATCCACAAATATTCACTTTTTTGGTCAATCTGTTGTTTAAATGTTTTACAAAATACTTGTGTTTGCTGGAAACCCCATCTTATTACAAAAAAATAAAATGAGAGATATGAGAGCATGGATATTATTACTTCGTCTATATCCAGTACAAATACTTACTGAGATGGTGTAATTTGTGTATATGATGTGATTTGTCCAGCTCTTTGAATTGTGTTCAATGGTAGTTTGCATATTGTGAAGCATTTACTGTGCAGCCATACTAATCACCCAGTATTGGATTGATTGTAATTTATTTCCATTTCATGCACACAAAGTGCCTGATCCTCATACTGTAGGTTTAAGACACCAGGAGTTCAACTGTAAGTGGTCCAGCAGTTAATAACATTACAAAGCTGCATGTGTTGTAGGTTTTAATGAAAATAAATCAGGATACATGACCCTGTTAATAGTATTTAGGTACATCATGTTTTCAACCATGTATCACAATACGGATACTCTCCCCAGATTCTTACCTAAACTCACCTTTATGTACAATCATGTCAGCCATTTAAAGGTAAAATCATTAATTTTACACCTTTTTTGACAGCTGTAGCCTTTTTTCCACACTGTTCTGGTATCGCTGTCTGACCTCATATCATAACCAGCACACACGTACAGCTCTAATTTCACCTTTGGTCTCTTCTCCTCATGAGCACAGGAGTTCATCCCTGTCAGTTATTGATTTCTGGATTATGTTCCCTCTGTAGCTCGTGGTATTTAGAACATGAGGTGAGGACGAGTCAGACTTCTCTGTGACTCAGGGTGACGCCGGCCTCTTCCTGTGTTGTGTGATCAGATGAGGAGCATTATGGGAAACTTAAGCACTTGTTTAGGTGACTAATGACTGTGTTCAGTCTCTGGCTGTTTACCAACGCCCTCCTCAGCTCCATGGTCACACGGTCTGATGAACTAACATTTTCAGGCTTTGAGTTCCTGCTGAAGATAAACATGCAGTCCTTCAGCTGTGTACATGGTACCTGATCATCAAACAGCAAAATTATATTAAGAAATACAAAAATATCACTAACAAGCTGACACTGTCGAGTCTCTTCTGCTGTCCTGCTCAGATCTACCTGAAGATTCATTTCATTCATCTCCTCCTTTTACGACCTCTGTCCTTTCTCGTCTTTTAAACTGATTCTTGAGCACTTCAGCTTCTTTTCTTTTTACTATTTTATTCTCAAACTGTCAGATTAGAATTATTAGTATTGCACATTTGACCCATCTGTCTTCTCTAATTGCATTTGCTCATTTAAGTTACACAATGTGTTTTCTTCTAAATATAGCTTTCACAGCTGAGGAGGTAACAGACGCACCTTGTCTTGTTTTCTGTCTTTAGTCAACAGACTGAACAAAAGAGACACATCTGCTCTTTATAATCAAAACTGTGAAACTATCAAGTGTTTATACATACATAGATTCAATCTACACAACTATTTTTCTGTGGTATCAAGTGATATCCAGTCTTTACTTTGAGGTCTTGAGGTCTGTCCCTGGGTAGCACAGTGGCGCAGCAGGTAGTGCACATGCCTCACAGCAAGAAGGTCACCAGTTCGATCCCTGGATCGGGCAGGGCCTTTCTGTGTGTTGACACACAGTTTACCTACTTAAAAGCATGCCCTCGGTGGTTTGCGCATGTGCCCTGCTGTTCAGTCTCATTTCTTTTGAAAATAAAAGTCCTAATCTTAGTCTAAAAATTGATAATGTAACAGAACACAATAAAAAAACGAGTCACAACAAGCACACAGGACTGTTCAGAGTTGCTGAAGCATTATCTGATGTCTGTCGGCAGAGGCAGGCTAATGCTACCCATTGACTCCCAGTGTTTGAGCTAAGCTAACATAGTGGGTGAGCTCTGCCCGGCTCTTCCTTGTTACTGCACGCACAGTCAAAAGATTGGAGTCTACCTGTTTGTCATGGACTCGGGAGTGAGGCATGAAAACAATAAAAAAAAGTTGCCGTATACCTTTAAAAATTCCTGAATCTTTATCCATTTATGGATCACCACCAAAATTGAATTACTTCTCCCTTGTGCCAAGACCAGCACAAAAATTCGATCAAATTCTGTTCAGAACTTATTGTCCTTACTGACGAACAATCAATCCTGATGCAGTATTGCACTGCAAAATGTCACAACATATGTGTATCAGCATTTTCCTTCACCCTTGACTATTATGATTGTAAACTTTAATTATCATGGTTCAGGTTTCACTCATGAAGGTCAGTGAGCAGGGTTGCCAGATTTTTCTACTGAAATAAGCAACCGAGTGCATAAAAACAAGCCCAAAACAACAGCTTTTTTTTTTTTTTTTTTTTTGTTAAAAGATAAATCAACATAAAGCGTGTTTTAATCTTCATCTACATTACATTTCATTTCCACAGTGACATTTTTTCTTATTTGGCTCTTTACTCCTTCAACATCATTTTCTTTAAACAGAAGTGAAGGGAGGGCTACTGTTATTTATATCTCTGTAATCATTAAACAGTCTGGCTAACCTTGATTTTTGTAACCAAGTAGACACAGACAGGCTTTTATCTAAGTTGTATGTTGATCCTCTACAGCTTTATTAAGGTGAAAACAGTTATAGCTACTTTAGAAATAAATTTAATTCAGACTACAAGGATTTCTTTTTGGTGGAAACATCATTTTTGCCTCTTTTTACAGTAAAATTTACATTTGTGTTTGGAGTGTGACTACATAGTTTTGTGTAACTTCTGAATTGAGTTTATATTGGTCGTAGGGTGAGCATCAGATCCCTCCTGGGTTTGGGGGCACAACAACTGCACGTTTGGAACAAGCTAAAAAAAAAAACACAACCTGCAGCTGCCAATATTTACAAGCAACTTTTCAAAACCAGAAGCCCACGTCGCTTATAATAAGCCGACCTGGCAACTGTCAGTGAACTCTCCTGAGTTCTCTTCGGTCTTAAAAATGTGCAGCATAATCTCACCAATGGCTAGACAACATCTGATGATGTCACAGTGATGTCATCAGTCTGAGCCACTACAAATATCTGACATTAGCTCTGTGCACCTGGCTGAAGGTGGCTGTTTGCTGAGGACTGCTGCTCAGACTCCATCATTCTCGTTTTTGGGTAGTGTCCACCATCTTGTCAGTGTTTAGTTAACGACATCTTTAGTGAATTAAATCTCTTATTTGTGTCTCCTCAGGTCTGAGAAACTCAGCAGGCTGCTCACAGGACGCTCTGCTGAGAGAAGAAAGAGAAGAAGAGCTCTGACGTCGTTGTCGATCCTGCTGATGGACACCAAAGCTGAGAAACAGAACACGCTTCTGCCTTTTTGTTCTTTTTTATAATATTAAATTAATGACAAAGAATCGGTTAAGTGCATTTTTTCTGTGAGCTCTCAGCAGGCAGAAACAGAGAAGTGTGTTTACAGAAGAATAGAAGACTTCTCTGAGCGGCCATGTTGGGGCCTAAGCTGCTGCCTCCGTCCTCCGCCGCCTGCCCTCAGTCTGAGATCAGCATTTAGAGGCTCATGACGGCCTTCGTTTGTTGATTTGTTTGATTTTTCTACTTGATTCTGTGACGTTTTTTTTGTCTTAAACCTTTGCGTCGACCATGGCAGAGTCCAGCTCTGCGCCGGCTGCAGCGCCTGACCTGCTGCTCGATCATAGCAAACAGGAAACGCCTCTGCCTGCAGAAAGCACCTCCAAAGAACTGATAGTTACCGTGACAACAGAGAGGCCGGGCCCCACGCTGGGGTTAGACGTCCAAGCCGAAGCCCCGAGCAGCAACGGCGCTCCTGAATGTCCCCCTCCCTTAAAAGTGAAGAAAGAAGACGAGGAGGACGAGGAGGCGACGCCCACGCCGCCGGATACCTCATCATCGCTGTCGTCTGGAAACGGGACGATGACCGCCCTCACCACAGAAGAAGAGTCTCTGTCAGCGCTGCTCAGACACATCAAGAGTGAAGGAGGGCCGGATGGAGGGGGAGAGCCAGGTAACAACTCCAAACTGTGATCCCACACATGGAGACAAGAACAACGGTTTTGTTCTCGTGGTGTGTTTCAACACGATAACGGCTGAGCACACCACACACTTCCTGCCTCATTCACCAACAGCCACAGCCTCCAGTCACTGTCATGATCTCCTGCAGTCAAACTTCAGACATGGTGGACAATGAGCAGAGTGAATTAAAGCTACATGTGGCTAGCTGTTAGCTTCCTGCCATTAACTTTTATTAATACATTTATTAATACTCCTTAAAGGGATACGCCAACTTTTTTGTTGTTTTCGTGTCTTTCCTCACTCCTGAGTCCATGACAAGCAGATAGACGCCGTTCTTTCAACTGTGCTGCAGTAACAAGGAAGAGACAGGCAAAACTCGCCCACTGCTAATTAGCTTAGCTCAAACACTGGGAGTCAGTGGGTAGTGTTAGCCTGCCTCTCCTTACCGTCATCAGATAAACTCTTCAGCAACTCTAAATGGTCCTGTGTGCTTGTTGTGACTAATTTTTTTTTTACCAGATTATGTTACGTTATCTTCTGCTATCATCATATTATCTTCTACTGCTCATAAACAGAGACTTTGTTTTGTTGACCTACGTACAAGCATGTCTGCGGTGGTTTACGAATGTGCCTTGCAGTTTAGTCTTGTATATCTTTCCTTCGAATATTACATAAAGTGCTAATCTTACTCTGAAAAATAGCTCATGTTACATAACATATAAGTATATTCTGCACTCATTGTACTTAAAATTTATTTTTTAAGATTATTTGTGGCCCAGTGACCAACTCAGGGTGCACACATGCAGACCTACATACTTAACAAAGGATCCAATTCAGCAGAAGCAGGTCCAAACAGACCCTGGTTTTGGTCTCCGTCCCTTTTTACTTGGACATACATAGCTGTAGCAATCTAGGGTTCAGCTCCTTTCCCTCAAGTCCAGGTTGATCTTGCTGGTATATTATTACTGTTTATTTATTGACGCATAAATAGAATAACAAATTTAATATTGAACAAAAGAGCTGGTTGAAGAAAGTTTTATTTTAACTGACTTAAGGATTGGAAAAATCCTAAAAAAACTAGTAAACAATGATAGAAACAATGTAAAATAATAAAAACAAACCAGTCAACAGCTGTTGATCTTATTTTCTCTGAGTGCTTGTTGCGTTGCTGTTTTCAGTGAAGTTCCAGCTGGTTAACATGCAGAAAGTGGAGAGTGTTTGTGTGGACAGAGAAACAGGCAGCCGGTCAGGAGACATTTTCAATCGACCATTGTTGTTCTGGGCTCTGATTGGCTGACAGCCAGAAGGAACAAAGTGTGAGACAAGGCAGGCAGATTAGAGTAAAATGTGTTGTGTACAGTGGTCAGTGTGGCTTTTACCATTCAGTGTGTCATGTGTTAAAAACGTTTTTTTCGTTTTGTTTGTTTTGGTGTCCTCTCGACTGATTTGTCCTGTGTCCTCAGGTCTTGATCTGGATCTGGAGGAGAGCTCCTCTGTGGCGACGGCAGGTGGCTCAGACGACCAGCGGGAGTCCACGGACTCCGCCTCCTTCTCCATCCCCAGCCTGGAGCTGTCTGACGGGGTCACAGCCGCAGGAAACTCTCTGGATGTCGAGGACGGTTGCTCCTCCTCGTACTCAGCTCTGGGAGTGGAGGGTCGCTCTCCGTCCACTGAGGTCCCCAGTCTGAAGGACGAGGACGCGCAGGAGGCCGCAGGTGAGACAAAATCAAGCCTGGCCTTCTCGAAATGAGTCTGGAAATCTCAACGGATGTTCAAAATGCACGAGGCTTCATACAGAACTAGAAAAGCACTCAGAGGGCACAGACCTTGTTGTGGCTTTTCCACAACCCCTGTAAAAGATACAATTCTGGATCACCAGATCCAGAATAGTGCCAGGATCCAGACCAAACTCAGCACATACATGGAGGTTGTTATCCTGTATGAACACAACAAGTTTTGGGAACATCACTTAATATTTTGATATTATATGAGTTATTAAATGTTGTCAGTGGGATTTCCCATTATAAAGTTCACTGCTTTTTTGTGACATCAACCTGGATCGGATCCAGATGAAATTTACCTTGATGATAGAGACATGGACCCCATATTATCCTGTGAAATTGGAAAGAAATCCGTTAAAAAGTGGCAGAGATATGATTTTATAAAATTTTGCCCAATTTTAATTCATTGGACTTTTTGAAATTTTGGCAATTTTTTGCATCTAGCCAAATATGCGTATCACCAGTAAAATCTAATCATCTCTAAGTTGGGCCATTACCAAGATGTCCTGAAAATTTCAGCAAAATCAGTCGAGTAGTTTTTGTGTAATCTTGCTAACAAACAAACGTACACCGGCAAAAACATAACCTCCTTGGCGGAGGTAATTACAAATAATGAGAGATCAAAGCAGGCGGCTCGGTGGCGCAGCAGGTAGTGCACGTGCCTCACAGCAAACAGGTTGCTGGTTTGAACTCCATGTTGGTCAGGGCCTTTCTGTGTTGAGTTTGCATATTCCCCTGTGCATGCTTTGGTACTCCTGGCACTCCGGCTTCCTCCCACAGACCAAAAACATGCTCATTAGGCTGATTGGTGACTCTAAATCGCCCTCATTCAGGCCGAGCACAGTCATTGTAGATTGAAGCTTTGCAAGATGGATCAGGTGGATCCAGCTGCACTGCAAGGTTGTAATCAGACCATTTGAACCACACATTCAGGGAGTTTGATGCAATCCTGCGGTCTGGATTTTATTAGATTATATTTAAAGAACAAGAGGAACAAACTGTCAAGGTTTTTGTTTTCTCAGTTTATTTGCAGGAAGTTTGATCAAATAGGAGGAAGTTCTGTGGAAACACATGCAGACAAAGATCTGAAGCTGTGAGAGAAAAGTGCTGACTTATTAACACACTCTGATGACTTACTTTGAGGGGGAGGGACTGAACTGCGTTACTCGTTATTAAAAACCCTCCAGGGTTTGATAGTTTTTCCACTCGATCCTCTCACGGTGACTTAAAGCTGCTAAACAGGATGTTTGGGTAGAAACAGTCGTCTTTATGTTCATGTGATGACCTCCATCACAGTTAAAACAAACTTATTCAGTCGGTGTGTGTGCAGTCATTGCTGCTGATTACTCTGTTTCCATGGAAGCCCTCCTGACGTCTATGAACAGTTTAATTTGTAATAAAGGAAACAAAAGTTGACAGAAGTCCTCAGAACCATGTTATATCTGAAAACCTGGAGTTTTAAAGAAGTGTCCCTTTAATAGAAATGACAAGAGAGGAAAGAAGTTTTTTTTTTCTTAATGAAGGTCAGTGTTTGATTGTTTTGCTTAAAACTTTTGGGCGAGGTAATAAAATTTAACCTTGCAGTGCAGCTGGATCTCCTTGATTTATTCTCTGTAATTAGACAGGTCTATCTCACCAAGCTCCAAACTACAACAATTGTGAGCGACCCAAAGTAGGACGGCCCAATCAGAGCCCTTTGAAGCAGGATGAGGTGGGAGGTACGAGCGAGACGACAGCAGTGACTACTTGTACAGAGATTAGCTTAGATGCTAACAGTCTCAGCAACAGTTTTATCAGATCTGCATCACATTTCTTTATTAAAGGAAAAAAAAAACACTGGAAGAATTTCTCCTTAGAAAGGATATTTTTGGCTTATGTTTTGTGCTTTAGACTGCAGCAGTAGCCTTGGCTTGTACTGAATGTGATTGACAGGGCAATCGTCCAATCACTTGCCAGATATGCTTTGGAAAAGTTCCCAAACACTTTCTATGGACTGTTGCCTGGATGGATGAGTGAAATATATTGTTCAGTCCATCTGGTTTGTCAGGTTAATGAAATATAACCTTGCAATGCTGCTGGATCCACCTGATTTATTCTCAGCACCATTCCTCTGTCTTTTCTCCACACTTGGGCAGCGTTAATTCTCAGGATCCTTTTACATCCTCAATCTCCGATTTCTTGGTAATCTGTGTGCTCTCGGACAGACCGATGTTGATGTGATGCTCGATGCTGAGAGAGAAGTCAAAGGAAGATGCAAAAGAGGATTTGCTGCAGCCTCACTATGTGTGCACTGTATTTGATTGTGGTTTACTGGGGTAACTTGCCAAGAATTTGTTATTCATGAGTGTCACCATAGCTTATCCCCCCCAGTCCAAAGAAACAGCAGGCCCAGCCGACTCATCCTGAGTGAATGGGGGCGAATCCCTGAACTGGCCCGACTTCGGTCTTTGGCCAGGCTCGGGCAGAAAATCTCACCTCTAGTCTCTGTGTGATTGCAGCTGCCCTCCTGCCCACAGAGGGCGCTACAGCTGCTGCAGCTGTGCCAGAGTCCGGCCCGTCCATGCCTGCGTATTACCTGGTGAAGTGGATCACCTGGAAGGAGAAGAAGACCCCCATCATCACGCAGAGTGAGAACGGACCCTGCCCCCTGCTGGCCATCATGAACACGCTCTTTCTGCGCTGGAAGGTAAAACATCATCAGTGTCTGATAAATAAACTGATGAAGAGTTTGTCACCGAGTCTCAACAGTGCCCTTAAAGGGATACGCCAACTTTTTTGTTGTTTTCGTGTCTTTCCTCACTCCTGAGTCCATGACAAGCAGATAGACGCCGTTCTTTCAACTATGCTGCAGTAACAAGGAAGTGGTTTGCGCATACGCCCTGTGGTTTATATATTCAATGCTAAAGTGTCATGGACTTGGGAGTGGGGCAAGACACCAAAACAAAAAAACAGCCATTATAACTCCCTCTGTTTCTCAGGCGAAGCTTCCAGCTCAGACTGAAGTGGTCACCACGGAGGACCTGATGGCTCACCTGGGTAAGTTCAGTAACTCACACACCCGCACACACACCTGTCTGAGTGTTTAGTTAAACAGTGATCCCGCAGAACAAGTTTGAAGAGACACTCAGAGTGTGACTGTCAGGTGACAGGTCTTACTGAAGCTCTTCTACCTCTTCTGTTTCCCTCTTCTTCTACATACTCTTGCTTTTTTTTTTTTAATTTCTCTACACGTTAAAATTTTGCTCCTTTTCCTCCTCATTGTGTGGTTCTTTTCTTTCTTTATTTATTACAGTCTTCTTTGTTTCTCTCTTCCATTATTCCTGAGCGAGCAGCTGATTTTCTTTATAATCCTGATGCTACCATTTTTTTTTCTTCCTCTGTACTGTCAGTTTTCTTTTTCCTCCCTTTTTTGTCATCCTTGCATTTCTCAAAATTTTCCTCCATAACTTTCACTCCTTACACAGCCATGTTTCATGTCTGAACAGCTTGTTCTCCTTTTCTTGTTGTGCCATTCCTCTGTATATGCTTTTAAAAAAAGAATAAAATAATAAGTAGACGTGAACACAAACCTCAGGGTATTTTTTAGGCTAGTTATTGTCACAAATGTGGCAAACTGCCCCTTACCGTTACATAGCCAGATGAGAGGGGAAGCAAGAAAATGATAGGAAAGAAAATTCAAAATAGGACAATTGCTTCTACAGCTATACATGTAATTATGTCTTGTATAAAATACAGAATAGAGTCAATTTCTGTAATGTTTTATCAAGAAATCTTGAATCTGTTATTATGAATTCGTGAAGCAATATAAACGCACAGCTCCTGGAAATGATCAGAGTAAAGTTGCTAAAATGTGCTCATAAATACAGTGAAGACTCTAAACTGTAAATATGAGCAGTTTTTAACATTTCTAAGCAAATAATGAAGTGTCAAGACATAAATAAAATATTTGTATCTCCCTGTGTTTTACCATAATTAATCATTGACTTCTTATTGTTGACAGCAGTTTTGCAATGCTTAGGATGCAGTATTGTAACAATTTTGACCCCTTTGAGTAGTAAAAGATTTAACTCACTCGTGGAGCAGGAGGTGGATGTAGGGTCTCTCAAGTGATTTAACACGCCACCGTCAAATCCTTCACTAGCCCTTTTCACACATGCAGCCCTGAGAATTTGTTCTGCAAAGTGGTTCACTTTTGTGTTTTAGAGACAGTAGTGCCCTCCCTCACATTATCGGATTTGGCTGTACTGAATGTGATTGACAGAATGATCATCCAATCACCTGCCAGATATGCTTCTTAAAGCTCCTGCCCATTCCCAAACACTTTCTACATGATAGTGAAATATCTGGTGTGTCTGGCTAACGACCTACATGCTCTGAAAATTTCATCAAAATACGTTCATTAGTTTATGAGTTATCGTGCTAACAGACAAATGGAGGTAAAAATCAGAACCTTCTCGGCAAAGGTGTTTTAATCTCAGAACATGTCTAAATATTTTTTGTGCTGAAGGTATTTATAGTGTGTTTAGTTGAAAACATGACAGAGATTTATTCAGCATCTCTATTTTGATTAATTTTATTTATTTAATCTTTATTTGTATAGGGACAGTATGAAGCAAGAGAATGTTGCCACACACTACAGCATTTATAACCTGAGCTAATTTGCAATGCCTGTCCCTAGTTGGGCCTTAAAAGACATAAAAAACAACAATAAATACAGTTAAAAAACAAACAGACAAACACACACAAAGAAAGCTAAAAACACAAATAAACTGGCCATTGTTAGACATTCTGCTTGACAATATTCTCAATTTAAAATCAAAAAGAATCCTTTTACTGTCAGTTTCTTAGGACCTTATGTAATATCTGACCAATATATTTCCAGTGCCAAGAAAAATTTTACCAAAAACTTGAGCATATAGATCATGGGTGGGCAGCTGCTGGCCAGGGGGCCACATATGGCCTACAGCTCCTTTAATGCAGCCCGCCTGTCAGTTTATGACACCAGAAAAATATAAGAAAAAAATAAGAAAACCTGACAAAATATGCCATGAAAGCATTAAAAAAGCAGAATTTCCAAGACAGTAAAGCGAGAAATGGCTGTGGTTGTTTCTGTAAAGCTCCATTTTAATGCATTTTTCAAAATAAAAATATACATAGAATATACTTCAATAATCAGTTAATACTCTATTATTGCATCAAAAATAGTTGAAACAGGCTTGAATTTTGTTTTAGTTTACTAGATTAAGGATTGCATTTGTGTATAGATGGATAGAAAAGTTGATAAAGTAACCTCTAATGACAGATTCATATATTCGTCCCTTATTGTTTTTGTCACTTTGTTAACTTCTGTTTTTTAAAAGTGCTATACTAATAAAGTTATTATTATAATTATAGTACCATCAAAGTTTGGAAATGTGGCCCTCTTGGTAATCAGGAGGATCAGGAGGATTGAAAAGTGAAAGAACTGGATTTAATTGTTGAAAAATCCTCAAATTATTTGGCCAAAGTAAATGTGTGTGTTTGTGTGTCTTTTTTATTGTGCAGGAGAGTGTGTGCTGTCTGTTACACCCCGAGAAAAGACCGATGGGATGGAGCTCAACTTCCAGCAGGTACAAACATGTTGATCGTTCTTTAAAGAAGTTCAGGGACAAAGTCAGAATGTTTCATGTTTGGAGTTGAACTGGTTTTATTGTTTGTCAGAACATGAGCGATGCCATGGCCGTGCTCCCGAAGCTCTCCACGGGTCTGGATGTGAACGTCAGGTTCACGGGCGTGACAGACTTTGAATACACACCTGAGTGTATCGTGTTCGACCTGCTGGACATCCCGCTGTACCACGGCTGGCTGGTCGACCCGCAGGTAACAAGAAGAGGAAGACTCAGTTCAAATGTGTTAAACTCTTTCTGCAGGGCTCATCAACTGCATTTGGACACTTTTTAACTTGTAACTATGTCAATTATATGCACCTTTTTTAAATTTCTGTGCAAAAGCTGTTTTATTTTCACATCTGTTCCTACCACCATGTCTGACTGGTGTTATGGTTTAACTTGTTTCTGTGTTAACTGGTGACAGCAGGTGTGCTGAGTTAATATTTCTTTGTTTATATTTCAATTCAAGATACACCTGTTAATCTCATTCAAATCCTGTTATTATAAAGTTTTGGTGGTACTCTTGTTGGTTTCAACACCTGTTTTAACCACGGCAACCACAGAGCAAGTGTCCATGGGTCACCAGTCAACACAGTCACATGTGAAACAATAACACCGGGACATTTTCATCTTGGCTGGAGTTTTCCAAAATTTGCATTTGCAGTGATCTTAAGCGGGTACACACATAAAGATGATCGGGCTGTTTTTGTCCCGACTTTCCCCCTTCCCGACCAAGGACAGCAAACTCCAGATTATCTTATGTTTTTTAAGATTATCCTATAAGATCATCCTGTGGTCTGAGGTGTATCAAGAGTGAATTTGTCTCAATAACCGACTCGGACAGTCATAAATACGAAACTTGTTAACATTTACAGCCTAAAATCTTCGTGTGTGGGGAATCGTGACGTGAATGTAGCCAATCAAGAGGCGAGCTGACTGAGGAACAAGGAAGCAGGCGTAAATAAAAACAAGCTCGTCCGACCTGAAACATAAAGTTTGGTGGACCTCAGAAATGGAGGACCAGCTCATGTGTTCACGCTGTCTTCAGGATTTTTTCCACAGTCTTTTCTTTTTTTTAGTTCAGGATTTTCCATCAAAAATAGTCCCAAGACCACCATCATTCCCTCTTTTCGTATGTCCTCTTCCATGTTGTGTTTTCCGGTTGTTGCTATGTTTCTTCTTCTTCGATTTTGTTAGATCACGTTTGATCAGATTTCTGTCTTGGATGACTAGATTCTACATCGGTGGTGGGACAGTGTGTTGTGCTGTGTTGAGATTATCAGAGGACACCACACACAGTACCTGATTTTTTATCTCCATGTGTGGGGTCTCTAACAGATAAAAAATCTCTTCAGATTTAGAAAATCCTTGTGTGTGGACCCCGCTTAAGACATTCTTTTTGTGTGGACAGAAGGACAAAATGTACAACAGAACTTGTGCGTGTGGACAAAGCCCCAGACAGACTGAGAATAGAGGTGGATCAGGGTTATCGGTATTAGAAAACTACAAGGTTTGTTTTTAAAAATTGTGGTTTTAAACGTATTCCAGCAGTCATTGAAACTGAATATATGGACTTGAGTTAAGACAAAATGTGGACTTCTATCATCCAAACTGCTGCTCGGATGTGGCATTGATATATTTTGGCCTCCTCTTTCTGGGACAGTCTTGTTTTTCTTTACAGGTTTTGACCCTATTTTACTTGATCTCCTGTTAAATTCTTGCTAACCTAAGTCATTCCTGATCAGTTTGTTTCAGTTACAGTTGTTTAGTTTTGGGGGTTTCATTCATAATTAAACAAAAAGACAACCTAATAACACCACAGATTCCCTCCTCTCCCATATCTGACTTTGATGATATTCTGGGGGCCAGATGGGGAGCTGTGGGGGGCCTGATGTGGCCCCAGAACTACCCGGCAATGATCACTACCCTGAATTTTACTAAATAAGTTCTCCTCTTTAAGAATCTATTTATCTTGACTCTTTTTCATATATATATATATATATTTTTTAATTGCATTAATTTTAATTGTTTTTATCTTACCCTGTAGCACTTTGAGGTTGTGAAAATGTAAAGTGCAACACAAATAAAATGTATTATTATTATGTTATTATTGATGTCATGATTTTGTGTGTTTTTGTCTTTAGAGTCCAGAAATGGTGGCGTCTGTAGGCAAACTGAGCTACAACCAGCTGGTGGAGAAAATCATCGACTACAAACACTCAGCAGACAGCAGCCGAGTCAGTGAAGGTAACGTCCTCAAACATCTTCCTCTGATTATAAAAACACACACCTCTGCTTTGTGATTCTTATGTTTGTCTCTGTTTGTGTGCGGTAACCATGCAGGCCTGGTGGCGGAGCAGTTCCTGGAGTCGACGGCGACCCAGCTGTCGTATCACGGTCTGTGTGAACTCAACACTACAGCCAAAGAGGGAGAGATCTCCGTGTTCTTCAGGAACAACCACTTCAGTACCATGATCAAACACAAGGTGGAGCCACACTCAATCACACCAGTTTAAATCCTCCCACAGAGCAATGTTTATTTTGTAGAGCAATTATTGTCGTCATAGTTTTCGTCAACAACCTTTTTTCCCCTGAAGAAAACTAGACCGTAACTAATAAAAACAAGTGCACATGGACAACAAACCAGAACTGACAACAAACAGTGAACCTGCTCTACATGAATATATCAATTCATAAAGAGAGTAGCTCTGATTGGATCGCTCCACAACTTATCCCACCACCACCAAGCTAAGGCAGCTGTGATTGGATGTCCCTCTTAACTCATCCAACCTTTCCACACAACCAAAGTAGCTGTGATTGGATATATTCCTAACTTGTCTCTACTTTCTACATGACCAAATTAGGTCTGACTGGATTAAGTCTCTGTCAGACATTTTAGTCTAGTTTTTGTTTGTTGATGAAAATGTCAGTTAATTTAGTTTGAGTTTTTGTCCATGTGCACTTGTTTTTATTAGTTACTGTCTAGTTTTCATCAGGTGGAAAAAAAGGTTGTTTATGAAAATTATGATGAAAATAATTAGTCAACAAAATTAACTGACTGACAGCAGCTTAAAACAAGGAGAGTGCACATATCACACAGACGTCCTCACTGTCTGACATCTCATGCGTTGTAAAGTTGGAGGGTCAGCATGTAGTTGCTCCTGCTGTGAGAGTGAATGCAGACAAACAATCAGAATATCAAACATGTCAGAAAACCTTTCAGCTGGTCTGGGGCTGATGGTCTGACTCAGGTCAGGCTGTGATCTGCTGACATGTCTGTGAACCCTGTGTGACAAACATCTACAGCCAGGCTAAAACTTGGGTGAAGTCATGTTGAAATCCCTGTGCATGCCCGTCTTAAGGGTCACCTGTACTTGTTTGTTAATGTAGTGTTTCCCCCTTCAGGGTCACCTGTACTTGTTGATTAAGTTTGTTAATGGAGTTTTTCCCCCTTCAGGGTCACCTGTACTTGTTGATTAAGTTTGTTAATGGAGTTTTTCCCCCTTCAGGGTCACCTGTACTTGTTGATTAAGTTTGTTAATGTAGTGTTTCCCCCTTCAGGGTCACCTGTACTTGTTGATTAAGTTTGTTAATGGAGTTTTTCCCCCTTTAGGGTCACCTGTACTTGTTGATTAAGTTTGTTAATGGAGTTTTTCCCCCTTCAGGGTCACCTGTACTTATTTGTTAATGGAGTTTTTCCCCCTTCAGGGTCACCTGTACTTGTTTGTTAATGGAGTGTTTCCCCCTTCAGGGTCACCTGTACTTGTTTGTTAATGGAGTGTTTCCCCCTTCAGGGTCACCTGTACTTGTTTGTTAATGGAGTGTTTCCCCCTTCAGGGTCACCTGTACTTGTTTGTTAATGGAGTGTTTCCCCCTTCAGGGTCACCTGTACTTGTTTGTTAATGGAGTGTTTCCCCCTTCAGGGTCACCTGTACTTGTTTGTTAATGGAGTGTTTCCCCCTTCAGGGTCACCTGCACTTTTTTTGTTAATGTAGTTTTCCCCCCTTTAGGGTCACCTGTACTTATTGGTGACGGATCAGGGCTTCCTGCAGGAGGACGGCCTGGTCTGGGAGTCTCTCCATAACGTAGAAGGAGACGGAAACTTCTGTGACTCAGACTTCAGATTGTGTCATCCTCCTCAGAGAGCTCCAACCACTGCCGTCCTGCCCCCGACCGCCCAGGAGCAGCAGAGACAGATCGACCAGGTGAGTGTGTGCAGGTGTTTCTGACAGAGCCCGGCATTACAGTCCTCCAAAGAGTCGGATACTTAAACACTCTGTCTGTGCAGGACTACCTGGTGGCAGTGTCCCTGCAGCAGCAGCAGGGTGGGGCCCCGGGGCCCCTCAGTGACCTCGAGTTGGCCCGTCAGCTCCAGCAGGAGGAGTACCAGCAACAGCAGCAACTTCAACAACTACAGCAGCAACAGCAGCAGCAGCAGCAGCAGCAGGGATCACTGCAGGCAGCTCAGCAGGTAAAGAATCACTCAGGAGATGAAGAGGAACGTTTTTATGAGCCGAGGTTTAAGATCATTTAACAGATTTTAGTAATGAAGCTTTGCTGGGATCGTGGTTTAAGTTAGCTGAAGAAGCTCAGAGTACAACCATACTGAGGTTAGTTAGCTGTAGTTTGACCATTTAGTTCACCTCTTTGCTGTTTTAATAATGTGTTAAAGTTGTTAAAGGGATGGTTCAGTGTTTATGGAGTTACGTTGAATGAGGTTCTTGAGGTCAGTGAAGTGGCTAAAAGGGCTCCGAGCAGTGCTGTACCTTTAAGAAGAACAAGCTGAGACCACCACAGAGGTACACTGCTGCTAATGGGTACAGTTATTTTGCATCAGTGTGAGTTTGCCACGAAACTTTGTTGGGTCAAATGTAGTATGTTTTGAACCTACATCTCTCTCTCTTGCTCTCTATACATACAGTATATATACTATGTTTGTTTGTTTGTTAGCACGATTACACAAAAACTACTGGACAGATTTTGCTGAAAATTTTCAGGAGATGTTGGTAATGGACAAACTTAAAAATGATTCGATTTTGGTGGTGATCCAGATAACCGCCATTAGCGAATGATCATTTTTGCTCAATAACTGTCTAACTAATAATGATATCAACATGATTCTGAGAGCTAGGTGTGGGTTTTCAGCATCATGAATCATATTATGATGGTAACTTTATCATGAACTATTGCTTATAGATGTAACAGCAATATGTGAGCTACCTTGGCAGAGGTTTGCGCTCTCCGAGTGCTTTTTATTTTCTTCTGTTTTCTATTTGTTGGTACTACTTTCTTCTTTGTACGCAGGTGTATTTCTACATACGTGTATGTATACATGTATATGAGTTTGAGTGTATACAAACTGTGTAGACTGGGCCTTATCACAGGTTGTAGGATTATCCTTAGACACTAAAAAGCAAAAACTGTAATCCAATTTAGTGAATGGCTGGCACAAATAACCAAAATAGCTAGTTACAAGCAATTAAGTTTTGAACTGAACAATCAACAAGAGGTATTCTGGAAAAAATGGGGCCTGAGTACAGTACTCAGTGGTTAAAAAGAGGTAGATATTATATACATATATATATTATATAAGTATGTAACGTATGTGAATGTAATGTAAATCAAGATACCTTTGTGAAAAAGTTTCCAAAGCTAAATGTGATTGAAGGTTATGATGAAAATAAATGTGGAAGACATTGTCAATATGTGAACGGTGGAGATGTGATGGACCCTGTGAATGTTTCTACTGATTTACGGTTCTTCTTTTTTATGTGTATATTTTGTTTACTTTTTCTTTAATTATACTATTAAGATTTTTTCTCTGTTATTATTTATAACTCTATATTGTTGTTAATGCTCTAAAAGGCAATAAAAAGGGGACATATATTTTTTTTTTATGTTGACATATACCAACATTTTCTGACCAGCAAAGCAGTTTCTTGTGTTTTGTTACTCCTGAACCTTGACTCGTGCTTTTTTGTACCGACAACAATGTTATTTTGTTCTCAGGTTCGAGGTTCGGGGTCCCAGCAGGGCGGGAGCAGAAGAAGAGAAAAGGACTCGGACTGTGTCCTCCTATAGACTCTACATCTCCATAACACAAACACACGTGCATACGCTCACACAGCCAGTCAGCTCGATGCCAAACCCCAGTGCTTTGTTAAAACGGTCGGACTCCAGGAGGGGATCTCAGATTTTGGAAAGTTTGTAAAAAATGTGAGAAATTCCTGTTAGGTCTGGTGGAACACACTGTCTGATAACGTGTCTGTATACTCGGTTCATTTGTTCAAATAATCGACTGTATATAAAGATGGACGACACCACCTCTCGTGCAGATGTGAAGCCAAAACACCTCCATGATCAGGTCACACCCGGGTGTAGGTTTGAAGCAGACACATACACGGAAAGTTTATGACTCTTTTCTGTTTGCTGCATTTCCACTCACAGCTCCTCCTTTGCTTTTATAATCAGGTGCACATCCAGCTGCTAAAGCCTCATTGGTCAATACAGCTGTCAATCACAACTTCTTTTTAGAACATTAAAGATCTCACTGAAAATAAACATCTTAATAAAATAAATACTTAAAAGTCAAAATAAGAGCTAACTGTAATGACAGGAATCAATTTAGAAATAAATGTTAATATCGATTTTAAACTTTGATGTCTCAAGCTAACAGGGGGGCGGGGCTTATGACAGACACTGCAGCCAATCAGGAGGGAGCTCACAATGTTTTGGCTTCATCCTTTAGAGCTGTACTGTTGTCCATCTTTCTATTACAGTCTGTGTTTCCAGCTGATTGTTTTATTACTGGCCAATAAATCTGTTACTAAAAGCTCTGACGTGTTGATGGAAATATTTGTTTCTTTACCTGGATTTATTTCATCGAAGCAGTTTTAAACGAGAGTTTGAGATCCTTTAGAAATTTCACATTGTGGAAACTTGACTTCATACAGAAATCAGAGACTCATCTGCAGTCCAAATTTAAAATATTACAGAAAACGTAGAAAACTTTGCTGATTTTGAGCACGTTTCTTCATAAAATATCTTAGCAGGTTACTGCTCTGCCTTTCTGTGTGGAGTTTGCACTTTCAACCTGTTCATGAAAATTGATCTTTAAATCTGCCTAATCATTAAAACTCATCAATATTAAATACCTACTGTCAGGGTAACTATAATACTTCATGGACTATTGAAATAAAATATTAAAGCATGATTTAAAATTACAAATATCTCATCACAGTGTCAGTCTGATTGGCATTGTTTTTCTATTAATCCCAAAACCAAAGCTGTTCATTCATTTTCTGGAAATCCAAGATGCCATGAAGACAAATTAAATGAAAAAAAAAAAAAAAAAACTTAAAAGAATTTAAAATCACCTTTAAAAATAATCACAGCACATTTGACTCAGTATTTACTTGTTTTGTTCATATCAAAGAAACTACTTGTCTTATTAATGTGACAGATTTGTGGAATTGTGAAAATTTATGCCAGAGTCGTAAACTGGTGGCAAAAAAAATCGACAAGTCAATCAGTCCTTGATTTCAACGTGATAGGGGGACACATGAGACATCCTGATTTAGTCAACATGTTTTACTTTATTTTGTTTGACAAAGTACAAAAACCTTCAAAGTACTGCAACAAGCACCCTAAAATAAGGACAACTGAATTACACAATTATAAGATTCAGTCTTTACACATTATATTCATTTATTGGATCAGCAACACAATTATTAGCAGACTTAAATAACAAAGCCTGTTCAACGGGCTAAACAGAGCATATAGTAATAATATAACATGAGGCAGTTAGTCTCATTCATCATGTTTAGCTGATCAAGGACTGTGAGCTCAATAACTAAACACTTTAGTTTTTGTTCAGAAGCCAGAGAAACATATAACAAACCTGAAATCCTCTGTAACTTTTTCACTTTTTATTTAGTTTCATGTATGGATCTCACAAAATGGGGAGAAAGGATGTGAAGAGTGGCCAAGCAAGGCTACACTCAACTTCTTTTCTCCCTCATAATGCACAATTCATCCATGAAACTAAAACATTTGTTTTATTAAAAAGCTGATGAAGTGCAGTTTTATTGATTACAGTCCTCTGAAAAGCAATAATTATGCTGAGCTGACAGAATCTACTTGCCAAACAAAGTCAGTATATTTATTAAGATACACATGGCCTAAAAATGTATGTACTATAGGTCTACATTTGATCCACCTACCATGAATTTTATGAATGAAAATCAGCAAATTGCAAATTGATTGTGAAATGACCAGTTCCCAATCAAGCGGGGTGTCTTCGTCTTTAACTTTTACTCTTCCTTCTCTGTCTGTACTCTTGTATCCGTCCTGTTTTTGGTTTCTTATGGTTGACGTTCTGGTTTTTCTCTTCATGTTTGTCGTCTCTGGACTCACTGAAATCACATCAGATAGATCCAAACAGTCACGATCTGTACTGTATTAATGTGCAAATATGAAACATACTGATTAAATTATATTTTTAAAAATGCTTCACCTTTTGGAGGTCTAACTGGATCGTCCTTTTGTCCAGTGGCGTCCCATGATTCCTGCTGTGATCGTTGAAGTGTTTTCTTTTCTTAATACTCTCTCACTGCTTTTTGTGGAGTGAGCAATCAAAATAATTCATCAGAGGCGCCACATTTATCAGCTTGATATTAAATACAGAATTTAAAAAACTTTCCCCTGAAATTACCAGAGTAAAAAAACATTTAAAAAAAATACTCAGTAAATATGATCGTATCATAAAGCAGCCCAATTACTGAAACGTGAATTAAAATTATATACTTACCTCTGTAATATGACACACATTTCTGTAGCTTTGACCAACAACACTAAAATCTATGGAGTCATCTCTCTACAATAAACAGTCATTGACATTTTCAAAACAACCGGTCAAAGTCATCAAAGCTGGCGGCTGCTTACTCAAACATAAGACTTGTCACACGGTAATAATTAGCATTAGCATTCTCCATCTACTTGCATTCTGCGGTTAGCATACGAGCTAACTCTTATTAGCGTGACAAAGGAACTAAATACTGTCAACAATGCTGAGTCCGTGCTGTTCCATTTCATATCATGTCTGTCTAAATCCAAACTAATACAAAAGCTATGTTTTTTAACTTTTTAATTTACTCAGTGACAGTTACCTGTGTCGCTGTGACGCCAGGTGCTCTGCTGCACGTGCCACCGTACAAACGGTCCCGCGGCCTACTTCCTGTTTGGTCCGCCGGACGTGAGGCCAAATCATCACCTTTTTAAATTTTATTTATTTATTTATTATTATTATTATTATTATTATTATTATTCATTTGTTTGTTTGTTTGTATTTTTATTTATTTATTTTACATCACAATTCCTTCATTTCCAGTCATTTGTTGACCCTTTGTCACAAAAGCCAAGCCAATCAGAGGTAGATAGGTTATGACTTTGTGTTTTTCATTGTATAAATAATTTCAAAGTAAAAGCCCACAAGTGACACTTCCATTGATTGGTAACATTTTTTAGTCTCGTTTTGTAAAATATTACTGTGGTCTCTACTCAAGGAGGGATTTTCAATGAGTCAAAGATACAGGCAGCACTATCCACAGGGGAGACCAGGGACGGTTGAAACACCCTCACACTCTCCGTCATAACTTACAGGTACTTTTATTTTTTTTAATTTAAGAAACACATGAGCACAAATAAATAAAGCTGTTGAGATTGTTTAAATCGTGTGTATTAAATTGAAGAGGAGGACTTTGTCAGCACTTTGGTGCAACCTTAAACATTTGCCATAAAACCGTATACATCTAAAATTAAAGAACACCCTCTATTATTCTGATTTCTGCTGTCTTCCTCAATAATGTCACCTAAGATTCTTCTTGATCATTATTTTCAATTCTTCTAAATTCCAGGAATTTTATGAAGCAAAATGGGCTTCTAATTGGAGCTGGAAAATTTTTCAAGTGTAATCGTATCTTCAAGAAAGTTAAAATATGTTTTACAGAAGAAAATTAATTAGCTTTTATGATCTAAAATATACATAATATAAATATGATGAGAATGTTATGATGCTAATGTTTACAATACATTATTCAATACATTATTTGTTACTGGAAACATTAGAGTAAATGTCTCTTTGTATTTTAATTTATTTCATTTTATTACCAATATTTATCATTTTGATGATATGGATCTTTGAGTCTGGAATGAAGTGTCTATCTATCTATCGATAAAGAACTAAAAATCATGTACCAGTTTTTTATATCATTTAAACAAAAACATCATGACAAAATACTCCATATGCCCTTGCAAAATCTAAGACTTAATATTCTGTTCAAGCCAAAAATGATGAAGAATTCAATTATGATTGTATTTTTGTAAGTTTGGGTCCTAAGGGAGAGAGCAAGCTTCTTCTTTGGGCCCTGAGCTGAAAAAGTTTGGGAACCTCTTCCTTAAATAATTAAAACGTTTTGCTGCTGGTTTTTCTCATATTAGTTTGGCAATTTTAGCACAACAAATTCAAACAATATGAATTTTCACAAAAACAATTATAAAAAAATAAAAGCAAATAAAAGCAAACAACAGTCTGAGGAGTCCTCATGCTGTTTTAATGAACTCAGGGTTTAATGTTTAGTACAAACTAAAGTTATAAACACAGAGGAATCCTTAACAAAAGACAGAAAACATTTTCATTCAGGATAAATGCACTTAAAGAGGTTTTCACATTGAATTTCTTGAATGTGTTCGAGCTGATGGAAGGAAGAAAGAAGGCAATGAGAGGTTTTTAAAAAGCTGGGACGAGTTTTAATCGACTGAAAAAGTTTTCCTCTCCAAACTCCACTCAGAAAACCCTTGATTTGAGCAGCTTTTTTATGGTAACTTTATTAAAAAGTCAACACGGACAAACAACAAAGAAATAGCTAAAATATTACATCCAAAGCTTTAGCTACAAGAGATTTGGTGTCTAAATCTGACTAAAAAGGCTTGTAAACATAAATAAAGACGTTTCTGTCTGGAGAGGAAGTGGTTTCAGTATTAAAACTCGTTCCTAAAGCGGTAAAACATTTGATATAAAAGCACTTCTCAGGTCTTTAGACCCCTTCTGTTGCATTGATAAGAGTTTGTACCTTCTGTACGTCAGGTCACAAGGCATCAAATTTTCTCACAGGAATCAAATTTCAGTTCATTTACATACATACATATTCACAACAGAACAAAGACCAAGAAAGGGCATTAGCTGTTTTAGTTGCGTATCTCGTAAACATTAGTCTCAGCTGCATCTTTTATAAAGCGCAGTATGAAGTAGCAAGCTAACATTTAGCAGGCGGTAACATGATGAATGAGCAAATCTGTGCTTCTCCTTTAAATAGTGGTCAAAACACCAAAAAAACCCTCAGATATGAACCATACGACGGCAACACCAAATACTGACTTCATCCCAGTGTAGGCAATGATTTGAGAGCAGACTAACAGCTAAAGCTAGCATTTATCAGAGCACAACCAGAGAAAAATCTATAACCATTTTAGAGGGTAAATATTGAGCTAGCTGTTGTTTAGCCAAGTCATTGCAATGGAAATTATTAACAGTGAGATTGATCATCTCTTTGTGGATGTTAGTATTAGCATGACTCAGCTTAATGATTTTTTCATGCCAAGTGTTCAAGAGCCACACTGGACTTTCTTTTACTAATATACTTTTCATCAGCATTTTTCCGCTAAAGTCATTTTCTTGTTAACCAAAAATTAGAGCATTGTAGCTTTGAGGAAGGCGTGATATAAGTGCTAGCTATTGATTGAGTTAAGTCATTGAGAGGCTAATGGGAAATTCAGTCTGAGATTTTGATTTACAAACAGTTTAAATAAATAGATGTAATCTCTTCTTGTAAATAACCATAGCATGAATCAGCTCAAAGCGCTTTCTTAATACCCAAAAATAAAAGTATTATAGTTTAGAGGATAGCGAGATTTATTGCTAGCTGTGAACTGAGCTGAGTCATCAAGTGGCTGATGGGGAAAATTAGTCTGACTTTAATTTAGAAAAAAATTTAATATATACATGTTATCTCTCCATGAGAGATAGCATGACGTAAGCTAAACATGTTTTCTTGCTAATCAAAAATTAGAGCAGTGCAATTTAGCGGATGGAGAGGCATTGTGGTAGCTGTTAATTGAGATGAGTAGTTGGGAGGCTAATGGAAAAAATAAATCTGTGATTTTTATTTAGAAACACTTCAATGAATAGATGCAAAACATTTTATTTCAATTAAAAAATTAAGTATTATTGTTAAGAGTAAAGCAAGATTTATTCCTAGCTGTTAACGGAGCTGAGTCATTGAGAGGCTAATGGGAAAAGTCAATCTGTGACTTTATGTTTGAAACAACACAAATAAATAGATGTAATCTGTCCTTGTAAATTACCATAGAATGACTCAGTTCAGCACGTTCCAAAGTACCTGCCATAGTAGATGGAGGGAAATTAAGCTAGCTAATGTTTTAGCTAAGCCTTTGTGAGTTCAACTAAAAACTAAAGTTGTTTAGGTACATTAAAATACTCTTTTCATGGATATCAGTACTAGCATGATTTAGCTTAAAGCTCTTATTGCAAACAGCTCAGCAGTAATGATCAATAGCAACAAACACTGGACCTTGGGGGTCAAAATGAAACCTGAATTAGTTGTTGGGATGACTTTAAGCAAAACAGAATTTTGTTTCTAAACTACTTCAGTCATTAATCTAATAGTAGTCAGCATTAGCATATCTTAACATGTATTGTTACTAGTCACAGACAAATGTCACAACATTGGATTTTTTAGTTAGTAAAAGCATTTTCCAAGTTTTGATTTCAGCTGATTTAGTAAGTACCCATCAATCTGATATTTACTTAGAGAGACTTTTGTGTACTGAATAGTAGAGTTTTATTAAAAACAGCACTGTTGTGACACGGCAAAAGACTTTCATGTTAACTATTCTTAGCCATTGATAAAATCACATCTTTTAATTTAAAGAATGATGACAAGTATTGCTGGCAATGTCCAGTGGTTGTGAGGCCATTGAGAAACAACAATGTGAGATTTTTGCTTACAATTAAGACTTAAATACATTTTTATTAGCCTAACTTGGCAAAACACTTGTTTTCTTGTTAACTGTTAGCAACTGTTCTGTTTGTATAATCTGTCAACTTTTCTTTTCCAGATATGTTTCTTTTCATTTACCTACTTTAAAAAGGAACTTGGCAAACCAGCTAGCTTTTTTGCAGATTTGGAAATGGTTTTCTGTTACTGGTGGAGCAGTTACAAAGAAAAGGAAGGGCATTGTCTTGCTAACAAGCAAGTACCTCAAGACATACAGTTTTTACAGTCTAACTGATGAACATTAGCTAATCATACCCAAACTAACTTGAAACACATATTTTTGATAACAAAATATGATTTCTCAAACATCATTTTATGTATGAACCAAATGTGGTACATGACACTGGAATAAAGCCACTGATGGTGTTAGCCGCATTAGCTTAAGACACATCAAAAAACATCTGTCTTAGACAAACACTTGTTCTAGTGGACTGATAGCATGACAGAAAACATTCACATTCAGAAAAATGATGACCAAAGATCTCCTTATAAAGAAAATAAATTTTCTGTCGAACACAGAATAAAGTCTCTTGCTCTTGTTTTTTATCCACAGAGCGGCCTCCTCTGATTGGCTGGAGTTAACGACAGGAATGTTTCTCTGAACCAATCAGAGAAGAGTGTCAAGCATTTGTTAAAAATGAAAACACACCATAATCAGGCATGTAACCATCAAACATCATCTCAGAGTTTTACACGCAGGTACAGGTAGTGGAACATGTACAAGGACTTGTCATTAATCAGCTGCAAACAGATTTCACCAGTCGGCAGCCATTTTGGCTCAAAGGGGTGGAAACCATTTTAGATTAGATGAAGCATTTCAGAGGAAAAACCATGACAGTCCTTTGCACTTCATCCATGTGCATGTTCCTTTTTAAACCAACACTGTAGAGTATCATAAGCATTAGCTGTGCTGAGTGTGCTGATAGATCCTAAACAACAAACCTTTTGAAATTCTACATGGACCCTTATTTAGAATACAAAAAAATGTGAAATGACATGAAGATTTTCATTGATTCACCAGACAAGTGTCAGCTCTGTTTGACTCTTTAAATCTCAACAGTGTCAAAGTAGTTAATTTCAAAACATTCATTTTCTATACAGGCCAAATACAGACCTATATGTTTATTAAATCTTTGCTTTATACTCAAGTTAGCAGTTGAATTTTAATTAATATTTAGTTTGTACTTTTTTGTTTTAAGTCCAGAGACGTACCAATATTAGCATGTACATTGTCTGATATCATGCTAATGTCTGGCAAACTTGTTCAGAAGCTAATCAGCTGATTAAATGAAAATGTAACAGTTATGTTCAAGTTCATACAAGTGTTTTAAAGTAAATGTAGCTTTAGCTAACATGCTGTCTAGCAATACTTTGAGTCTGTGCTATTGTTGTTGAAACCCTGAAACCACTTAGCGTGTTAACATGCTACATCTGCATGCCAGCATTTAGTATTTGTATTAAGGATGTGCATTACTAGCTGACTTAACAGTTTAAGTATTTTCCAATACTAGTGGAAATCAAAGTTACTAACTGGTTGTTTTTGTAGACTGTTGTGCAGCTATATGCCACTTGTTTGGGCTGTAACCAAAGACTGATGTCCATGATAAGTGCCTTTCTTCTGGCCTCTCTGGATGTGGAAAAAACTGTTTACTGCACTGAACAAAACTGAATCAGACCTACAGTGGAGACTCGCCATCAAAGAAATTGGTTAGCGTCAACTGAAAGGTCCCATATTTAGCTTGTTTTCAATTTATTCTTGGAATTACTTCCCTAAAAATTCTCTCACATATTTGATTCTGCCATGCCTATTAACCCCTCTGTTTCAGCCCTGCACAAACCAGGCTGTTTTAGCAAAAATCCTCATGAGCTGTGGCCAACCATGCCCCTCTTAAGAAATGGATCTGGCTTTTGCTTTCCAGCCCTGTGCTTTAATGTTTACTGAGACAGCAAAGAAATGCCAGAAGACTGTGTTAGCTGTCTCTCTAATCTTGGAGAGTTTGCATATCCACAAAGATCATGAGGGAAATTTTCAAACTGGCTTTTTAAGCACTTATTTTCTGAAAGCAAGAAACGAAGCAAGAAGAGGGATTTTTTAAAGGGGATATTTTCACAACATGTGACCTTTAAATTTCCACTGAACCAGCAAGGATATAAGTCACAAGGATCTGATTTCTTTATGAGTTTCTTCTTTATGAACTTGAATTTATTAAATATCAAGTTTGACCTGCATAAAAAAAACCCATACATTTCTTAATTTATATTATAGAAAATGTTCTGACTAGCTTCCTTGATGAACTTTATTTGTTAACTCTGGTTGTAATAATATCTGGTGAGAACAATTCAAATTCAACATGTTACAGAAAAACATCCTGATATTAAAGAAAACAACATTAAATTCATGTTAGTTTCCTTCATGTAGTGTTTTATCACTCTGTTCTTTAAGAACAAACATACAGACGTCAGAACCGACTGATTTTATTATCCCAAGCTGCAAGCGATGAACTGCAGCTTTTGTTTTATTAAGTTGAAATGATATTAAGAATTATATCATTTTTCAATACGAAGCTGTAAATGATGAGCTTGAACTAGCTCTTCAGAACTTGAGTTTTACTTACTATGGCAAAAGTCTTGAAAATGTGTTTTTGCTGTGGTGTAGTCACCTGAATAAAGTGTATTTAATTGATCTTAGCTTTTTTTTTTATCAGGAAATTCAACTAAAATGAAAAAAAGGAAAGAATACAGATATTTTCTGTTTTGTACTTCTGAGAAGTTGGACATCATGAAGCTGATTTAAAAAAAAACTTGCCTGGGTTCATTAACAGGTTTTGTTTTACATAGTTGTCTAATTGATTTAAACATTTTTAATGTCTTTTGCAAAGTTATAAAACCAAGAATGTTGCCATTTTTGGCCCAAAAGGCTTCCATAGTTTCCATGTAAATATGTTATTAGATAACGAGCTCTTTTGTCGATCATTTGATGTGTGGCATTTCAAAACTTCCAAGAATTTGTGTCAATTTCATTTTTTTCTACTAAGCAGACAAAACTCAAATTGATGCAAAACTACCCTGTATGTTAATAAAAATCTTATTCATCAGTCAGAGATCAAGTTCTCATTTTTATCCTTCATCAAACTTTGAACCTTAAAAACTGATCCAGAAATCAGAGGAGCATACAAACACTCAGCTTCGACAGAAACGGGAAACATCGAACACTCAGTCACAGAGCAGCTGAGCTCTGTGTTTGCTGGTCGGAGAAAATCCAGTATATTCCAGTCGAATCCAGAAGAAGTTTTAGATTTTTTAATTTAATTTGTCTCAGGAAACAACAGGAGAGAGTCAGCATCCTGATGCTCTGGTGGTTTCAGCCTGTTCAGTGTTCCTCCTCACTGCCTTTAGACTATCAGAATGTTAAACACGATGAGCTTTCTCCACATCGCACAAATCCAAACTGCTTTCATCCTTGAGTTCTGTTTGGAGCTTCAGAGACTGACGAGATGAGAACAGAGTGAAGAAAATGATCCAGTCTCTGTGGTTACATGATGCCGTTGGTGACGTACTGGAAGGAGTCGTAGAGTTTGGTGGTGATGGAGCGCATCGATCCGTCCACCAGCTGCTCCACCAGAACCTGCAGCTGCTCCTCCGTCAGAGACATGTGGAAACGCTCCTTCAGACCACGGATGGTGCTGGAGCCGTGGAAACATGGGAGGTGGGACCCTGAGGGAGGAGGGACAGAACACATCAGTTCAGAGTGTTTTCAGGGGGGGGTGTTTTATGGAAGGAGTCCTCTGGTGGCAGAAAGTTAGTGAGCAGTGGCTTGTGGTCAGATCATTTAGTTTTTATTTATTTTTTTGCAGACAATTAAAAGAAAAGTCAATGAAAACAGTAAATAAGATTAAGTTGCATGTGCAGGTGAGGTAGAAACCCAATGTGGGCTTATTTGCAAACCTCACCTTAAAAGTAAATACAAATAAAATTAGAAAGCACTCAGAGAACCTCCGTCAAGGTAGCTCACATATTACTGACACATCTATAAGCAATAGTTACATGATGCATTTACCATTATAATGTGATTCATGACCCTGTAAACCCACACCCAGCACTCAAAATCATGCTGATGTCATTATTAGTTAGACAGTTGTTGAGCAAAAACATTGTTCGCTAATGTTATCTGGATCACCACCAAAATCTAATCATTTTTAAGTTGGGCCATTACCAACATCTCCTGAAAAATTCAGTTAAATCCATCAGCTTGGGATCAATAAAGTACATCTATCTATCTATCTATCTATCTATCTATCTATCTATCTATCTATCTATCTATCCATCTATCTATCTATCTATCATGAACAAAAAGTCTTTGACATCAAAACATTTTCTAACCTATATCTGTGTCTGGACTGAGACAGAGACTGTGCATGATGTTCAGGACCAGCTGGATGCTTTCTCCATTGGTTAGTCAGAATAAGTTGTCTCAGTGTCAAAGGACCTTTAGCTAAGTGAGAAGAGTTTTTGAGCTCACTGTCGCCTCAGCAGGTCAACTATTCAACCAACAAAGTAACAATGGACGGACATCCTGGTGACGTTTGTTAAGAAACACAGTGACAGGATCAACCCGAGGTACACAAAGTTAAAGGAGCTTATCATTCATACTTTACTGTAACCTTTTGTGCATTCAGGACAGATATGATGTCTGGTGTAAGGATTTTAAAAGAAACTGTGTTGAATGCTGACTTTCAGGTGATGCTGTGTGGTGTTTTCATGTGACTACAGTTGTTTCATGTCCTCATAACTAAAAGGTCAGACTTCAGCATCAGACAAAGGTTCAATAAAAACGTAAACAATGAGTCATTTGTTAGAGAATTTTCCATCGAAAATATCTGTTCTAAGAACAACAACCGCAGAAGAATTTCTTTGAAAGTCCCCGCTGGACTTAGTCACCCTTGACACCATAACACCCACCCAGCGGTTTAGGCATAAAACACATCAAACTACTACATACTGAAGATGACCTGTTATATCTTTAGCTCTTTGCTTCTACTACAGTTTACACAGCCATAAGGGCCTGTGTCCACAGGCAGCTTTTATTGTTCTCATGGGTCCGTGCCCAAGGCAAAAAATGCCCTCAGTGTCAGCTGCTTTGCATTGCTGTGCTCCCGGCTCTCTCAGGTGAAAACAGGTCAGTTTCTGAGAGCAGCGCCATGTTTATCAACATCACTTCTGCCTCACTGACCTATCAAAACCAAGACGGGCCTGGGCTTCTGCTGTTCCCTTTGTAAACAACAGTGGTGGAGGTGAACATGAGCTGCCTTGTCTTCAGCTTATATCAAGTGTAGGACATGATTTCCTGACGAATATTTTTGCGGATTACAGTAGATACGATGCACAGAGAACGGGTGTTACAAATAGACGAGTCCTCTCCTTATTCTGAAACTGAGGCTTTGAGAGCTTTCAGCAGGAAAAAAGTGTTTCCTGTGGGCACAGGAGCCACATGTCTGTGTTCTGCTTGTAGGAGCATCTTATATATCTGTAGTCCTGTGCAGCCACAGAAAACATTAGAGCACAGCATCAAAAAGATGAAACTACTTGTTGAGACAACTCTTGAGGATTTACAGTCAATCAGCCTGTTCTGAGCAGGGCTGAAACAGAGGGGTTTACAAGTAGGCTAAAATCAAACATATGAGAGGATTTTTTTGTCAAGGAACTATAAAATATGACCTGGGGACATCTGGGACCAGTGTGAACTTACTAGAAAATAAGTAGGGATCTGTAAATACTTGGAAGTAGTACCGAGTAAATTGGGTCCTATTACATATATTACAGTGGGGATGGTCACAATTTCAATACAAGGCATGCTTCAGGAGGTTGTTTTACACAACCACTCACAAATACCAACGCAGGACAAAGTCTGTTTTGTATAGAGGTATGGAAATATGGAATAGTCTTTGATCAGAGATCACAAGTTCAACCGGAAAAATTGTTTTTAAAAAGACTTTGAAGAAATATCTAATGCCATCAAGATTATCTTAACAGTCTGTCCATTGTATAACTCTTAAGGCATCTAAGAGACTATCACTATGACTGTCAGCTGGTCGCTGTTTTAACTGCCTTTTATTTCCTGTCTCAATTTTCAGATAATTTTGAATGACGGTGATGTATTTTGTGGACTGTGTTTTAATGTGTGGGCCTCAGGAAAAGTAGCTGCTGCTTCGGCAGTAGCTAATGGGGATCCAAATAAATAAATAAATAAAATTCCAGCTTTTATAAAGACTCAGAATAAATATTTCTAAAGTCACAGTCTAAACACAGGCTCACAGTCTATGTACTTTTATTTTATTTATATTTATGTATAGTTTTGTTTAGATATATCTTTTTATATTTACTTGAATCTGTAATACTGAATTTCCCTGAGGAAGGTTTTTCAAGGGGATTAATAAAGTATTACCTCATTTAACCTAATCTAAACTAAACTAAAACTGCTCAGAAGGAACAAACCTCAGCCAAGGCATTCCAGCAGTGTGAGAAATTATGAAAAATGTGGGAAAACCTTGAACTGTTAACAAACTCCTGGATCCTCATCATCAGATCACCAGCGAAATCTGGCCAATTGTCCCTTGTGCCATGACCAACATTCCCTGAGAATGTCATCAAAATCCGTTTTTAAGTTATTTGTGAAAATGTTTTAATGTTAACAAATCCTTTGAAAAACTCCTGGATCCCTATTAGAATTCAGATCACCACATAAAACATATCACTTATTCCTTGTACCATTAACCAAAATTCCTTGGAAAATTTTTATAAAAGTCCATTCTTTGCTTTTTGAGTTATCCTGTTAACAAACAAATGCCAGCAAAAACATGATCTCCTTGGCGAGATGATAATTAACTCAAGTGAATTTGCTTCACTGAAATCCAGCACCCTGTTTTCAGTTTGTCTGCGTGGTAAGATAGCCAGAGTTTAAGATTCTGTCGAGGTACCAGGGCTGAAAAGAGCACAAGAAAAACACAGAGAAAAAAAGAAAGTGTTTGTATTATAAATTCTGTAGATTGTATTGAAGCTGTTTTTACCTTGCTGCATGATCTCAACGATCTGCAGAACCTTCTCCATGTGTTTCCTGGCAGCAATCAAACCCTGAAGCATCAGCATCTTATAATAGATAAACATATCGCCATCCAGACCGCCCATCACCTGAAACACAGAAATATGAAGATCTTAATGATTCATCTTCATGATTTTAGATTTCTGTATCACTCAACTTTGGACCATTTCCTTCTCATGAATTATCTCTCTTTTCTAAAATGTCATCACCAAGTCTTGAGGCTGCATTTGCCATTTTACTCACATCCACAAACTCTGAAGTGAGTTTGAAGGCAGACGTCTCGAAGCCGAGGTTCCTCGGGGAGCTGGAGAGGATGAAGCCGAAGTCGATGTGGATGATGTGACCTTCAGAGTCCAGCAGGATGTTCCCGTTATGTCTGCAGGCACAAATAAGAGAGGGTTAGCCTAGCTTAGCATAACATAGAAAAGAAGGCGGAGCTGTTAGCCTAGCTTAGCACTACGACTGGGCACAAGGGTGACTGCTTGCCATGTCTAGCACTAAAGACAAGGACCTGTTAGTTTAGCTTAACACTGAGGACTTTTGTAAGCAGGGAAAAACTGAGGACCTAGTTAGCACTAAACACTTGGGACTGAGAGTCTAGCTTAGAACTGTAACCTTATAGTCCAGCGGAGTGTTTCCATTATATCTGCAGAGACATATCCAAGAGGGTGAGCACAGCTTAGCATAAAAACTGAGAACATGTTAAAGCAGTTAACCAAGATTTAAGCAGAAGGAAGAAGTGAACTGAACTGTTAGCCTAGCTTTGAAAGCTTTGAAGCAGAGGGCGCTGTTAGCCCAGCTCTAGCTAGGACTGTAGCTTAGCAGTAGAAGTGAGGGCTGAAGGAAACATTAGCCAAGCTTAGCAATAAGAAACAGAAGCAGCGCATTACTGTTAGCCTGGAATAACACTGAGGACTGTGAGTTAGCCCGACTAAACAGAGAGACAGGAAGGAACCAGTGTTGCCAATTTGTTGAAAATTGTTAAAAATAGTATAGTTAACGATAAAACTGTTCCTGTTTTACTGTGACTTGTAGGCTCCTAAGTGGAGCATGAGGTTAGAAGTTTAAGAAACCAAGAAGAAAAACAAACAAAACTAACAGGCAAACAAAAAACAACTTAAAAAAACTAAAAAACTAACACTATTTCAGTGGTAAAATAAAAAAAAAAAACACTATTTCAGCAGTAAAATAAAAAAACAAAAAACAAACACTATTTCAGTGGTAAAATAAAAAAACAAAAAACAAACACTATTTCAGTGGTAAAATAAAAAAACAAAAAACAAACACTATTTCAGTGGTAAAATTAAAAAAACAAAAAACAAACACTATTTCAGTGGTAAAATAAAAAAAAAACACTATTTCAGCAGTAAAATAAAAAAACAAAAAACAAACACTATTTCAGTGGTAAAATAAAAAAACAAAAAACAAACACTATTTCAGTGGTAAAATAAAAAAACAAAAAACAAACACTATTTCAGTGGTGAAATAAAAAAACAAAAAACAAACACTATTTCAGTGGTAAAATTAAAAAAACAAAAAACAAACACTATTTCAGTGGTAAAATAGAAAAAACAAAAAACAAACACTATTTCAGTGGTAAAATAAAAAAAACAAAAAACAAACACTATTTCAGTGGTGAAATTAAAAAAAAAAAAAAAAAAACACTATTTCAGTGGGGAAATAAAAAAACAAAAAACAAACACTATTTCAGTGGGGAAATAAAAAAACAAAAAACAAACACTATTTCAGTGGTAAAATAAAAAAACAAAAAACAAACACTATTTCAGTGGTGAAATAAAAAAACAAAAAGCAAACACTATTTCAGCGGTAAAATAAAAAAACAAAAAACAAACACTATTTCAGTGGTAAAATAAAAAAAAAAAACTATTTCAGCAGTAAAATAAAAAAACAAAAAACAAACACTATTTCAGTGGGGAAATAAAAAAACAAAAAACAAACACTATTTCAGTGGTAAAATAAAAAAACAAAAAACAAACACTATTTCAGTGGTGAAATAAAAAAACAAAAAACAAACACTATTTCAGCGGTAAAATAAAAAAACAAAAAACAAACACTGTTTCAGTGGTGAAATAAAAAAACAAAAAACAAACACTATTTCAGTGGTAAAATAAAAAAAACAAAAAACAAACACTATTTCAGTGGTGAAATAAAAAAACTAAAAAACAAACACTATTTTAGTGGTAAAATAATAAAAAAAAACTATTTCAGCAGTAAAATAAAAAAACAAAAAACAAACACTATTTTAGTGGTGAAATTAAAAAAAAAAACTATTGCAGCAGTAAAATAAAAAAACAAAAAACAAACACTATTTCAGCAGTAAAATAAAAAACAAAAAACAAACACTATTTTAGTGGTAAAATAAAAAAAAAAAACTATTTCAGCAGTAAAATAAAAAAACAAAAAACAAACACTATTTTAGTGGTAAAATAAAAAAAAAACTATTTCAGCAGTAAAATAAAAAAACAAAAAACAAACACTATTTCAGTGGTAAAATAAAAAAACAAAAAACAAACACTATTTCAGTGGTAAAATAAAAAAAAACTATTTCAGCAGTAAAATAAAAAAACAAAAAACAAACACTATTTTAGTGGTAAAATAAAAAAAAAAAACTATTTCAGCAGTAAAATAAAAAAACAAAAAACAAACACTATTTTAGTGGTGAAATTAAAAAAAACAAACAAATCAAGAAACAACAGGAAGAAGTTCATTTGTGCTTCTAAACATATTTAGGGTGTTTTTTATTCACCTTTTTTCTCTCCCACATCGTTATCGCTTTCCTACAGCATTCATTACAACAACATGCAAATTGCCAGTTCCGCGATGACTTTATCGAGCGACTTCGAGCGACTTTAAGAAAAGCCAATAGCTACTTCCCTTACTGAGGAGTTGGCAACACTGGATGGATCATGCTAGCCTATGTTAGCAGCCAATTGTACCAAAAGGGAAGAAGTGTTTGACTCAAAACTGAAACTACAGACGGAGAACTGTTGGCACAGCTTTTACTGGAGAATTGGAGTTGAGGAACAGTTTAAAGCAGAAGGGAACCTGTTTGTCAAGCTTAAGACAAGAACCTTTAAGCAAAGGGAACCGTCTTACAGGTGCTGGGGGAATGGTTATCTCAGAACACAGACCAGAAGAAGCCCCTTGTTATGGGTTAGGAGGAGTTGTTAGCCTAGCTTAGCAGTGCAGACTCAAAGCAAGGGGAACGTTTTTTTTCTGAGCTCCATCCACATGAAAAGATTTTGTCCAACAAAAACAGATGGTATTGAAACTTCAAACATTTTGTTTCCTTTTTAAAATGATTGACTACCACACGAAATGTTTATCTTTTTGTTATTACACAAGTCCTTCAGTGCTAACAACTAGCATGCCCTCTAAAGATGCTTGAGCTCTTGTAATTCTCATGCTAAAACACTGAGCTAGAATGCTAACATTAGCTTGTAACCAAGTACCTAGGGCTGGGCAATATATTGATTAAATCGATTGTGTGAATTATTTTCTGCAGAAGATTTAAAAATTAAAAATCCAGATTTTTTTTCTTGACTTACTCCATTTGTAAGTTATTGAAATGTTTAAAATATAAATTACTGAAAAAGTTCAGTTTTCATGATGGAAGCCCCTGTCTGGTTTTCCACAGGCACTTTTGTAGGCTTGTATTTGTTTTTTACATGACAAAGTATTAATCAGAGAGTTTCGTGTCAATTTACTGTGAATCCCTGAGCCTTCAGTGTTTATTTGGACAGGCCTGCCTTCGTTTGAACTACATAATTAACATTTTATGACCCACGCATTGACTTTCAGAGGTAAAATGTGTTCGGTTTGGGAATATATTTTGACAACATGAAGGCAAAACTTGATTCATGTCATTTTTGTGTCACTGTTTTATTTTTTTTTAAGAGAAAAAAAATGATTAAAATCATAAATCAAGAGTCGTGGAAAAACAACCAGGGATTTTATTTTTTGGCCATATCCCCCAGCCCTACGAGTACCAGAACACTTTTTCTGCAGATTTTTGTTAACTGACTGAAGTACAGCCCTCTGTAAAATCTAAAACTGATGATAATGATGGAAAATATCACATTATCAGATCACCGAGCTAACGGGCTAATTACCCATCATCCCTCAGAGTATCTCACCTGTCTTTGACCTGCAGCAGGTAACAGATGAGGCTGTACCCCGCACAGCTCTGAACAAAGTTCCTCTGAGCGGTGAGGAACTCCTCGGTGGTGAAGCTGCCGTGTTCCTGCAGGAAGTAGTCGAGCAGGGACAGCTGGCTCTGTTTACGCACCTGAGGGACGAGAGACAGACATGATCAATCAATTATTAATTAAATCAATCAAAGCGGTAAATCATCACAGGTCTGATGCTCACAGAACTCCAATCATAAGTACATATGGTGGATAATATTTAGTTAAAAGTGGCAGAAGTACTTTTACTGCTCTACGTCTGAGTCTGCTTGTTGACGTGGTTACCTGGTGCAGGGAGACAGCGTTGAGGACGGGTTCGATCATGCCGCTGTCCGATGACATCACCAGGATTTTATAGGGTTTGATCCACAGAGGGACTCGCTCCTGCTGCCAGATCGACTAAAAACACAAAAACACACCACAGGCTTCCTTGAGTACTTTAATTTCAGGACGTTTCATTATTAATCTGAGTGTTCTCCCTATTCAGACATAACAGTCTTTTCTTTGAACAAGTTATTTTTATTTATTTTTAAATAACACATAACAAAAACAATTACAATAACTCCCCAACTCTAAATTAACAGCCACACAATGTTACAAATATTAAAAAGAATTGTATATAAAAATAAAAATATATAAAAAATAAAGATAAGATACGAATAAAAAAACAATAAATAAAACGGATCAGGTAAATAAATAAATAAATAGTAATAATAATTACAAAAATAAAAAACAATACGATAAATAACAATGTTAGAAGGGAGAACCTGTAGACAGCTTACATGTAAAAACACATGCTCAGACACATAAATAAGTGAACCTTACATGTTTAGATTGCCAGGTGACATATTTTGGACAAATGACATAAACAGTTGCCAATTTTTATGAAATTTTCTGGTACACCCTCTGATTAATTTAGGCATAACATTCTGATGAAGCGAAAAGCTCTGACTGTCTGATTTTCTGATTGGAAAAAAAAAAAAACGTTTATTGTACCAACGCATAAAAATTGTTCCTATGTATTCTAAAATTCAGCCCCTGAAGCAAACGTAAATGAAAAACTGGACCCTGTACAAGTTTAGTTAATGACCCCTGTTCTACCCTGTAATGTCTAATTTACAAAAATACTTTAATAATCAGCTTTGAGTACCAACATTGATATAATTTGGCAGTTTGCTCTTGTTTTGAGTCTGAAAGTGCAGATGAGCCGTCAACATCTTTCATTCCCTATCTTCTCTTTTATTCTCCTTTCATTGTTTTATTTTATTTTTATTTTAAACAAACTTTGACTTGACTTGATTGGTAGAAAGGGTTCAACAAGGCGCTCTGAAATCCGCTTAGTCACCCAAATTCTTTTACAATAATTGTTTTACTAACTCTAATACATTAAGGTAAGTGTATCAAAGTGGCCTAGTCGCCCTTAATCTTTTTGTACGAGTTGGACACCCCTGTCCTAAATCATAATGGCTGAATCATAAATCTGTTGTGTTTGTACCTGTAGCTGCCGGAGGACCTGATAGGCCAGCAGCTCCTGCCTCAGGTCGTCTCCACACTTCACAATGACCGACAGAAGCCTCCAGTTTGGAAGGTGACCGTATGGAGATCCTTCTCTGATACGCCTGAAACAAAATTACAGAGTCTGATGAATAAATACAAAACAATACCAGGAATAATGATGCTGCTTGTTCTTTAAAATATCCACTGAAATAGTTTTTCTTCATCTGTTTCTGGTGACACCGCTTCATTAAAGGTGCTTTTCCAGATGTGGCATCAGCCCATCTTGGCACCACCCTGCACGGTTTAGATATTACCTGCTCCATTTTCCATTACAGTGTAGACCGAATCAGTTCCTCTTTAAAAAATGCCTTACCCTTTACATTTCATGTTTTAGTCGACTACATTTACAGAAGATTTCATCGACTAAAACTAGAATAAAATGAAAACAATTTAGATGGCTAAATTATGACTAAAACTAAAAGATATTTTAGGCAAAAGGCTATCACTAAACTAAACTAAAAAGTGCTGTCAAAATGAACACTGATTCAAGGAAGCCAGGAAATCTAAAAGCTGAGTCATTTTTGTGACACAGCACTAATCAGGTTGCTTGAGTTAAAATGTTGTTTATGCTCTTAACATGCAGACACCTGTCAGGACAGAAAGCTAAACCATCGACAGATCAACACAAACTTTTCCTGCTGCAGGGTCCGGCCCCATACACAGGCTTTCTTTTGTTCAGTGAAGACCCCAGAATACAAATATCATACATATTTTTGGTCAAATCTATCAAAAGAAATAAGCAGACAGGTTTTTTTTCTAGGACTCACCTGACTTTCTCCTCCCAGGGCTCTTTGAGGGCGACGGCTGAGGGGTCTTCAGGGTCTCTCCTGAAGGAGGTTGGAGTGTGAGCGAGGTTCTCCGACAGACGGCGTCTGAGACACAAACATGTTAGGGAGCTTCATGAGAATGAAAGTTACACAGAATTAAAAAAGAATGACAATTAGATCAGAGGCTGTCAGTAACATACCACTGACACACAAAGAGTCCAATTATTGTTTTTTTAAAAAAGGAGAAAACATAAACATCCCTAAAATATTAAATACTGGGTGATAGACACAAAAAAAGCCAAAAGAGACAGAGGGTCTGCACACCAGAAGCTGCTCCTGAGTCAGTTCAATGAGGATTATCACCAGAAATGTGACGTTCAGCCCTTCACCATGATGTCTGATGAAGGGTAAGGACCCTAAAGGTCACATTTGAGGTGATAATCCTCATTAAAACTGACTTTGGAGGAGATTCTAATCATTTTTTTGCTTTAGTTTTGAATGTTTTAAAAGGGATAGACTGCAAAATCTTAAGATCATATATCCATCCATCTATATTATCTATACTGCAAATTCATATCATGGTTGTGGGGGCTGGAGCTGAGATTGGGCGAGATATGGTACATACCCTGAACCGGTCACAAGCCAATCACAGGGTCACATAGAGAGACAAAGAACCATTCACTCTCACACTCGTACCTCTAGGCAATTCAGTCACCAGTTAACCTGATGAGCATGTTTTTGTTCTGTGGGAGGAAGCTGGAGTGCCCAGAGAGAACCCACTCATGCACATGCAAACTCCACACAGAGAGGCCCTGACAGACACGGGGCTCGAACGTGTGATCGTTTCTATGTTACACATTGACTGGACATTCACGCATGAGCACAGGACCGCAGAGAGTCACTACACTTGGTTTGAGGTTCGATGAGTCTGGGTCTCGGTCTGCATTAGTGAGGAGTGTGTGTATCATGTGCGTACCTGATGTCTCCAGCTGCGATGAACACCGGCTCTTTGCTCTCCAAACTCGTGATGCTGTCGACTGAAAACTGGCTGATGTTGTCGCTGCTGCTGGTCTGAGCTTCAGCCTGAAACACCACAAACAGAAGGATGAGCTCCAACTGTGTCCTCACTTTTCCTCAAAGGGTTCATCAGGTTCTTTTTACACCGGGTCTCATTTCTACTTAATTTGTGGTCTAAATGACGAAACAGAACATTCTGTGATAGCTCCTCTGGATATCTTCAGGAAAACAAAACCAGCGGCTTCATTCAGAGCCACCAAACTCTGTTGCAGTGACGGGCAGTAACGTCAATACAAGTCAGCGTTAATTTTGTTGAATAATTATTCTCATCATAGTTTTCGTCAACAACCTTTTTCCCTCTGACAAAAACTAGACAGTAACTAATAAAAACAAGTGCAAATTGACAAAAACTCAAACTAAATTAACTAATGTTATCGTCAACAAATAAAAACTAGACAAAACTGTCATGTAGAAAGTAGGGACAAGTTAGGAATATATCCAATCACAGCTACTTTGGTTGCTTGGAAAGGTTGGATGAGTTCAGAGGGACATCCAATCACAGCTGCCTTAGCTTCATGGTGGTGGGATAAGTTGTGGAGTGATCCAATCAGAGCTCCTCTCTTTATGAATTGATATATTCATGTAGAGCAGGTTCACTGTTTGTTGTCAGTTCTGGTATTGTAACTGAGATGCTCTGCCAGGCAGCCTAAATAAAGGTGAAGTTAAATTATACATTCAAACTTTACTAGCATTCAATAAAGGGTTACTAGATGTTTCATTTCATCCAAGTGTAAAACATGACTTCATAGATAAACTCTGACCTCTCCATCACTGCATGATCGTGCATGTGTGCTTCAGCCTGTGTTTGTGCAGCATGTTTCAACAACAGAGTGTAAAGAACTGGATTTCCCCATGAGGGACTAATAAATGATGTCTTCACGTCAGGCGGTCTCACCTCCACCTGCAGTTGTCCGATGTCGTCGGTGGCCCACGCCTCGTCATCGTTGTCGTAGTTCTGGACGGTGGAGAAACTTCCCGCTCGGTGCTCCGTCGTCATCGTGTTGTTAACGCTAGCCGGGGTGAAGCTTCCACCACAGTCCAGGTTCTCTGCGGAGCGAGCCGAGCGGATCCTCGTCTCAGGGATACGGATGGGGACCGGAGACGTCTCGAAGCTCTCGCACTCCAACACCTCCACGTAGATGATGTACGGAGCCTGGGGGGGGCAGAGAGTTTTGGTTATTAACTGTGATCCTGTGATGACTGCAGTCTGATCCGTCTCATGTGTATCAGCTGAGTGTTCAGACCTTGTCCTTGGAGTTGAGCACCACGGCCTGCGTGTGGGGGATCCTGCAGACGTGGTGCTGGTGCTCGGCGGTGGGCAGCCACACTCGGGCGGGCAGTTTGTGGTTGAGCAGCGACAACTCGGAGATCAGACGCTGAGTTTTCTGCTCTTTGGTGGGAAGAGTGGCCAAACGTTTGCCGATGCAGAGAAGAGACTTCACGAACTCACGCTGAGGACGCAGACGCTCCGGCTGAGACACAGAAAAGAAAGGTTTCATCAAAAAGAGTTTCAAACAAAGAAACTTCAACAGCTAAACAGAAAAAAAATCCAAATCATCGTTAATTTGCAAGAATGTTTGATTAGAACAAATATAAATCATTTTCAAAATAAACACATTGAACTCACTTTCAGACTGATCTGAATATAAATGAAACAAGCATAATAATATTATAATAATATTATAATATTAATATTATTTAATATTAATATTCTAGAGAGAAGGCTGAACTGGAACATGCTCACTGGTTAACAAAACATCTCCATGTTGAGTTCAGGATGAGGTTGAAACTAAACAACGAAATGTACTTTTTGCAACGATGATCACTTCATCTTCTAATAGTTTCCTTATATCAAGAAAATTCAGGCATATTCATGATTTAATATTACAATTGAATTATGTTTCCTTTAATATAAGAGTACTTGCTTTTAATAGATGTTCAATTCTCTTCTGATTTAAGATAAAAATGGAAAATGTGGAATCTTTTACATCTCCTTTGCAGGCTTACCGTCTGTTCTGCTGTAACTCAAAGTGTTAAAGGTCTAAGAATTGACGAAGTAAACAAAAAAGCAGAGAAAGAGACAGACAGATACACAGACAGATATATAGATATGTAAGCAGATAGAGAGATGGATCAAAGCTGATGATCTAACATCACATTAGCACAGAATTTTAATCAAACTTTGCAACCAAGTGCTACACTATTGATGAAAACTGCACATAAACACTGGTTAATACCTTTACCAGACTGAACTAAATCTCTGTATGCAATTTAAATCGTGTGCGAGAGTTTTCCCCAGAATTACGGTGGTTAAAACCAAGAGGTTTTACAAACTAAACCAGGATTAATATTTATGTTTGTGCTCTATCCAAACTTCTGACATTCACCATCTTGACTTATTTTACACTTTATTTAAGACCTCCGTTTATACCTGAACTGTAACTAAATCAATCATACAAATTTCAGACAAAGATAGTATGATATCTTGGTGTAAAATTCTGCTTGTGCATTAAAGAACAATTAAAGAAACCTAAAAATCTGCTGTGTTTGTGGACAGTATTTCAGTTCACAGCTCGTCCAGTAGATGTCAGGACGGTCCAGTCTGACGCCACAGGACGAGGACTGCAGCATCACTGCAGGCTGCTCTGACCAGCTCTGGGATCTTTGTCTTTCTACATTTCTCTGTATAAATGAGTCCTGTATCAGTCTCTGTTTCAACTCCATGCATCACCATGCTAAAGTATCTCAAATCTGAGAAAATGGGATTTAACTTCACTCAATTGGATCGAAAAGCAGGATTGTTAATGGCACAAGATGCAAAGCTGATCTCATAAAACCCCATTTCAAAAAGCCTGAACTATCCTATTAAGTCAAGTTTTGATTCTGTTAAGCGTTTCCTATTTGAGAGTCTGAAAAAAAAATCCAGAAAAGTCAAAATTTCAAGGTAACTGTCTGCACCAGATTTTTGAGTTTTGGGTCAAAACTTAAAATTTGAGTTAAGAGAACAATTATTAAAATAAAGACAACCGTAGGTGGGATTCATACACAGATTAAATGTTTAAAACTTTACCAACACAAGTTAAAAATGAGCCCAACTTTATGTTACAGCCGAAGACTTAATAAGGACAGTTGAGGTAACTCCTTTTATTAAGATCATAACAGAAAAATATTTTGTTTTGTTTAAGTGAAAATTAATTTGCTGCCAGCGATATGAAGTTTTCATTATTACAGTGGGCTTAAAAAGTCTTTATCCTTGACTGGTTTCTAAAATCCCATCAGATTACGTGAAGTGAAGAAGTTTTGAACATTTAGATAATGGTTAAAACAGATCAGCTCACATGTAAAAGAAGTTTTATTTGATAGTTTAGTCACTAGAATGTCAGCTGTTGGAGTTTTCTTCTACTTCAGTTGGCTGGTTGTTCTGGAAACATCTCTCCCTCGCTCTTTTTAATGTGACGAGCTGTTGTTTCAGACACTCGAGCAGAGCAAAGTTTAAACTCTCCTCGGTCCCTCCCTGACCAGAGCAGGGCTGAGGAGGAGGAGGAGGAGGAGGAGGGCTGAGCTCCGCCGGCCGACACATGGAAACGTTTTCAGCCGTTTTGGGAGGAAATCAAAGACGGAGGAGATGTTTACATGACCTAGATCCTGCTGAACGTAGCGGCAGAGGAGAGTTTACAGTCTGGATCCTGATAAGACGCAGGGAAATAAGACCTGGCCGAATCAAACCATCAAAACAAACCACTTTCAGATCTGTAAATATGTAAATATACACGCCGTATGTCCTTAACACCATCATTAAATCGGTGATCTTTCTGATTTTATTGTAGCTGCTAAACAGATTTACGTGTCAATCATCGTAATCACTCCTCTGTGTCTCCCTCTCTTCGATAAACTCTGTTGTTGTTGTTGTTGTTTTGGTGTCGTCAGAGTATCTGCAGTGTCTGTCTGTAAACCAGCTCCCTCCTCCTCCTCCTCTTCACTTCCTGTCCTCTCCGTTACCTCCTCCCCTCCCGCTCCGTCGCGGTGGTAACCCTCGGGCAGGACACAGAGGAGTCAGATATCTGTGCTCTCTCTGCAGCAGGTTCTTGTTTCACTCAACATGTTCCTGTTCTCTTCTGATAAAAGCTGAAAGCAGGTCTGATCTGACTTTCCAGCATCAAGGTTAGAGGAAGTGAAGACAGAAAGGGGTTTTTACTTCCCGTTTACAGGGAACTTCACTCTCTTATTGGGTCATGGAGAACAGATCGGGGTCATTACTGCTAAATAAATGAAAGAAATTACTAAGCTAATTTGCTGTTATACATGGTATTTTTGGTTTTTACTCATAAACTTGATCCTTTAATGTTTATTTAGCTCAGTGTAGATTATCACCGACTTCCAAAAACATACTTATCAGGCTGATGAAGTGTAGCTTAATTCTTATATATATTACACAGAATACAAATCTTATCTCTGGGTTTTGGGCCAACAGAGTTCTTTAAGGGCATAAACGTATCAATACTGCCGCCTCAATAATCCCATCATTACAGATAATAGATGTAGCTTCAGATCCTGACTGATGCAATACACTCTTTCTTTGCTTCAAAATTCTTTTCTTGTTCACTGTCTTAAATCTATACTTGAGATGCATTAATCACAAATCCTCAAAACTTTAAAACTGATCCTCATCAGCCCTGGTCCGTGGCAGTAGGTCCGCTGTTGTTAGCATGCTGGTTAAACCAGCCTGACCTGAACTGAAGATCGGAGACGCACGAGGACTAAAACTCTACGACAGTTTCTTCAACGCGTCACACTAACTGCAAATGTGTGCCGTCAGCTAAAACTGAGTGACTCAGAGGTCTGATGGGAGGCTTACAAGCTGTAAGGTCCATGCTAACTAATTAAAATAATTAAAGGGTAAGGAAAACATTACAGTCTGATTTATTTATGTAAGACTAACATTATCAGGCTGGTCTGATTTGTCATGTCAGCAGAATTTTACACTTTGAGAGGATTCTGGTAAAAATCAAAGCAGACTAAATCTTAATTTCTTAGTATAGCAACAGAAATATAAACCTGAGGCACCGGATAAAAGGGTAAGTTATTGTTTTTTCTGTTCAATAATTGCTAATTACAGTCCAAGTTATTCCTAATCCATAATTATTCTGCAGCTGAAATGCTCCTCGTGTTTCTGTGCAGTTTTGACCACGTGCGAGAGTTTGAGAACATTTTGTAATCTGAGTTCATTCCCTTTAGACGCACCAGTCTTAAAACAAACAGATGAATTTGTGTATTTTTATTGAATAATGTCATTCAGAGTTAGTTACCTTCTTGAAAAGCTCCTGCATCCTGACATCTCCTGATTTTTAGTCTGAAATTTAATTTAATGCTTGTTGTTTAAAATCTACAAACTTAATAGTCAGTTTAAATCCATTAGTCCATCATTTCTCCTGTTCTTAGATTTTTAAGTATCTCATAGACGATTCCCTTATTTTTGCCTTATAATGTCTTACAGTGGGGCAGCACGGCGGCACATTTGGTTGTGCACATGTCTCACAGCAAGAGAGTTAATGGTTCGATCTCCGTGTCAGTGTGGAGTCTGCATGTGCGTGCGTGGGTTCTCTCCAGCTTCCTCCCACAAATTAAAAACATGCTCAATCTAAACTCTAAAGTCTCCTTAGGTATCTGCCCAAAGCAGAGCACTCTAAATTGTCCTTAGGTATGAGTGTGAGTGTGAATGGTTGTCAGGCTCTCTATGTGGCCCTGTGATTGGCTGGCAACTGGTTCAGGGTGTACTCTGCTTCTCTCAAGGTCAGCTGGGCCAGGCTCCAGTCCCCTCGAGACCCCTAAAGGGATAAGCGGTCTACATGATGCATGGATAGAGGGTTTGAGAGTTCTTTTAACATTATAGATGTCTCCGTTTTGAGCTTTGAACTGTACAATCAAATGATAGTCCATATATAAAGTTGCTTTGCCTTGTTTTCAGTTTCATTTTGGTTACGTTTTTGTTTTTATTATTGTATCATTTATATAAACTGACTGAGAAACTCCTTTGTCCCTCAAGCCGTCAGACTGTACAACTCCTCACTGGGGAGGAGGAGGAGTAACAGGAAGACTAAGGATGGGAAGGAGCAGTAGCCATATGTTTTAATTTTTATTCTATTTATATATATTTATTTAGATTTTTGTTTAGATCTATCTTTTCTTTTTGTATATCTTTTTACCTGTCGTAATTAACTGCTACTGGAATCTAAATTTCCCTGAGGGAGTTTTTCCAAGGGGATTAATAAAGTACAATCTAATCTAATCTAATCTAATCTAATCTTATCTATCATTATATGCTTAGCTCTCATGGGGCAGTCCAAGGTCAGGAACTAAAGAAAGGTCATTCACAGTGAATAAACAAAAGAGAAGACTAAATAAAAACAGATTAAAGAAACAACAAACAAAAAGACAAAGATATCAGATCTGAACGGCCATTTCACTTTTGCTTATCTGGCCACAGCGATACATCGAGACGAAAAAGAGCGATTTCAGAGAAATAACTCTGAAGTCATCATATTTTGTATGGTGCAATAATCATCCAACCTCAATGAAAAGTACTTTTTAGTTTTTTTTTTTAGTTCTAATTACAGAATCCAGGTTTCAAGAAGTTTGGTAACTTTAGCTGGATCCACTTTCATCACCTGTTTGGCAGAGATTCATCTCCCGTTAATATTGTTGAACCTTTTTTTCAGTGTCACTGTTTCAAGTTTTCTTCTCATATTCTGTCCAAAGTTTGCTGAGATCGACTCCCATCCTAAAATATTTGAGTCTTTCCTCAGATGTAGAATCACTTAAATGAGTCATGATGTTTCTCTGCTCCATGTGACAACATTTAACTTTTCTTCTGGTGAAAGAGTTTCAGTTTTTCAGGAGGTCAGAAGTTCAAATCCAGACTGATCCTCTGTCCCAGTCCTTAAATCTAAACTAATATAAACTCACGTGAAGAAGTGTCCAAACACCGGACAGTGAACGACTCAGAGGTTAAAGCCACACATTCTCTTTTCTCTTTAAATTTCACTTTTTCTGCCAAAGCGTGGCTCCCGGCCAATCGCTGCTCTCACTGCGTCTGGCTGAAGGCCAATGAGGAGCGAACCTCGGTCTGCACGTGATGCAACCACCGGCCAAGAATGTGACAACACACGCACACACACACGCACACACACACACACACACACACACACACACACACTCTGTTCCTGCTTTTACACAATAAACAGTCTCCAGTCTTCAGAGTCTCAGACCGTCTCCAGTAGGTCGGTTCAAACCACAGCGATCAGACAAGAAGAGTTTCACCTCATGACAGCAAACTCTGCATCTGCTCGACCTGGGTCTCTCCTTCAGAAATCTAATCACAACCGTTTTTATTTATGTAACAACGAGGACCAGGCAGGACAAGACTGTTAGGGTGTCTCCAGTCTCGCCCTCAGACCAGGACCACACCCTTAGCCGATGGCTCTCATGTGGCACCTTGATCATTTGCATATGAATGATAAACCTGAGCTTTCTGCAGGTTTAGGCCTGGTCACGTCTCAGGCCCTGTCCACACAGAGACAAACACACAGCACTGTTTCAGTAAATGTGTTTGTCCACATAAAAACACTGTCGTACATATGCCAGGCCTGCCAGTGGCGCTGTGATGCTGCCACAGACATACACCAAACCCAGAGAAGAAGACATGGAGCATAAAACATGTGAAATGTCAACAAACACTATCGTCTGCTGGTCTCCGTGTCCTCATAATGCTCACGGTGGTCAAAGAGGAGCAGTAGATTTTCCTGGAAAGGCCATAACAGGCTCAGAAGCTTCAACACGAACGTGACACCGTTTTCCTCCAGTGTTTGAGCTAAGCTAACTAGCGGTGGGTAAACTCTGCCCATCTCTTTCTTGTTACTGCATGCACAGTCCAAAGAATAGTGTCTATCTGCTTGTCATGGACTCTGGAGTGAGGCAAGACACAAGAACAAAAAAAATGTTGGCATGTCCTTTTAATTATTGAAACCAAAGTTTAGGAGTGGAGCCAGGTCCGGACCAGAGAGAACATCCATGTACTCGAGGGGGTCAGACTGGATTCTTTGGGCCTGATCTAAAATCTAGTTTCAGCCTGTGGAAAGCAGTCAATTTGTACTTTAATACCAAGATATTTATATATAGTTTTACTGGACTGCTGGTATTTTATCAAACTTCTTTTGTCTTTTTGGATCTATAACTTCTAAAAGCCCTCCGTACATATGTGCTGCAAATTATAATGTTAATATTACTGCACCAATGTAACTGTATGTCCATGTTTAATAAATGAATAAATATTTAAGTGGAATATTACAGCCTTAAACTTCCAGTTACACCAGTCTTTCTCTAAAAAAAAAAAAAGAAAAAGAAAACAGTGTAGTTAGGGTGACCATATTCTTAAAAGCCAAAAAAAGGACCCTCAGTGGCATGTGTTGCATCATGGCACATGCGACATGCACGCGCAATGTCTTGACAGGGAGGAATAATGCCAGTGGTCAAGTGCAGCGCTTTCTTACAAATATTAACCCTTTTACTACGATGAATATAAATGGCCACCTGGTCTTTCTGCTTTTTTTTGCCAATAAATGTGTCAGAAAATGCCCTTTGAGTAAATTATTTTGCACCTTTTTTCAGGTAAAAATAAATCATTCTAGCAAGTATTTGTCATTATGAAGTTGCAAATGCTTAAAACAGTGTGTAATTACAAGAAAAGAAAAAAGAGATTTGAATTTTCAACAGGTTTCTCTTTATAAACAACTCTAAATGAACATGTGCAACAATTCTGAGAAGACAAAACCAAAACTCAACCTACTTTATATTATTTATTATCATTATTTATATTATTATATTATTTAATTATTTATGAAGTCTACAAGACACAAACTATGATGATAAAGACAATGACAAAAAGATGAACTAGGCAAAAATATGGCAAAACTCTGTGAAAATATGCAAAAGAGCGTCAAGAAAACACTCCAGAATGATACTTATCCTATTATTTGCAATATTTTTACATTTGTTACACAGAAAATACTGATAAACCACCAATAAATAACTCACGTTTGTCTCTGAATCCTCTCTCTGCTCTCCGGCTCAGTCAGCTCACTTCCCGTCCCTCCCCCTTAGGCAATCCAGCCTTTACCGAAATGCACCGTATACACTCGAGGACTTACGGTTGTCTGAACCATGCATGTCTTTTGCATGACGTATGGTCACCCTAGTTTAGTGCTCAGTTAAGATCGGCGTGAGGCTGCACAGAGCTGCTCTAATAGAAGCTCTAAGTAATCATAATGAAGGCGGTATTATGCTTGTGTTTGCTCTCAGTCAAGTCCATGAGGGTATTATGTTCTCCACGGATTAACAGGTGAGGTATAGAGGCCAGGTGAGCAGCTCTGGTACAGGTGTTTTCTTTGTCCTCTGTGTTTAAGCAGCTGATAAATGCAGACAAAGAAACACTTGATCACGTGAGGCACTTAGATGTAAAGTCGGCATTTACCTGACAGAAAGGTGACGCAACAAACCAAAGAAAACAGAGAAGACGAGCACGTTGGACCAGAAGACAAAGAGTGAAAGAAAACCCTGATGAGATAAATCAGAAGTTTTCTCTTGGAATGCCGTCACCACGTGTGAAAACACTGGTGCGGAAGATCATCCCATCAGACTCGATCACCAGGTCTCTTACCAGCCTGTTAGAGACCGCACACGTGGAAATATTGTTCATGTAAATCACATACAGAGCAGAACTTTAGGACCTCAGGCGGTTGAAAAGGGAGATGTTGTCCTTAAGTTTACGGAGAAGCATATTAGGTTGATCATCTGTGTTAGTGCTGCAAAGGAACACGAAATTTCAGTGAACACGAACAGTAATGATTATAATGAAGTGGTATTTTTACAAAGAGGTACACAAAGTGGTGCAGCAGGTAGTGCACGTGCCTCACAGCAAAAAGAGTGCTTGTTTGAACCCCGTGCCAGTCTGGGCCTCTCTGTGAGGAGTTTGCATGTTCTCCATGTGCATGTGTGGGTTCTCTAGGCACTCCAGCCTTCTCCCACAGACCAGAAACATGCTGCATTAGGGTGGATGGTGACTCCAAATTGTCCTTAGGTGTGAGTGTAGGCATGAATGATTATTTGTCTCTCTATGTGGCCCTGCGTTTGGCTGGCAACTGGTTCAGGATGTACCCTGCCTCTCGCCCAATGTCAGCTGGGAGAGGCACATGACTCCAAAAGGGACAAGGGGTAATAGATTATGGATGGTTTTGGTTTCACATTGCAATTCTGAGTGGACTGACGGACTTTTCGTGACAGACCTACATCATACCGACATCAACTATGAAGGCTGCATGTCTCCACACTTAACTCTGCGTCTACACACAAGATGAATGAGAGGATTCATGCTGTTGCCACCATAATGATATCACAGCTGCTTGGCTGAAGGCGGCAAAACTACAGGAGCAGTACAGAAGAGCAGTATGAGCTTTGTTATTGTCGGCATCAGAAAAGGAGGAGAAGACGTATGCAATCCTGCACTGACTGTGATGCTGTGTGTGGAAAAGAAAGTAAGCGTATCCCCCATTTTTCATCCTCTCTGAAAACAACAGTAATGTCTCATGAGTCTCTCGAGTTTGCCTTTAAGAAAGTCGTCAGACCAAATTTAAATCAAACATTTGGTCTCCTCCTCTCTACATTTCCTTTGACGTCTTATTTTATGTTGGAAAAAGCTACAATGTGGTCACTTCCTCTCATTGATACGAATATTTGGACCTCACAAAATAATGCTTTCAGACAGGGCACAAACTAAACCAGGGTGGAGTTTGGTCCAGACTGAGACCACATCTTTAGGTCTGACCAAAGTTTGGACGTTTGGTCCAGGGTAGATTTCACACCTGCCATTTTGGTACGGATCAAACTGAAAAGTCTGGAAGTCTGGACCAAACGATGTAGTTGTGAGAGCACCCTGAGATTCCTTTTTTGTTTTGTTATTTATGGTAAATTATTTTCCAACACTGATTGAAAACTTGATCTTTAACTGTAATTTTTCAAAGTTATCTTTCTATCAGACAAATGGAAAAACAGCCAAAACCAGCAAAAACATAATAAATAAGGGTTTGGTCTTTACCTCCTCATGGACAGCCTCCACTTTCGGGTTGCTCCCTGTCCGCCTGAGGCCCGATCCAGGCCCACTGCTCGCCGTGGTGGCGTCTGATTTGGATCTCTGATGGGTCCTCCTGGACGGGGACACAAACACCTCAGGCTCCTTGGGTTCGGGACTTTCAGGGACGGGGGCGGCTGTAGGGAAGGACGGGGAAGACTCCACGTTGTTGCTGTTGTGTCTCCGGTGACAGTGGCGGTGGGACGGCGAGGACACGGGGCTGTCTGAGACTGACAGGGAGGCTGATCGGGGGGCATCAGAGGAAGGTTTGAGCTCGTCTGACAGGATGAGTTTTCGAAGTTTGGTGCCTCTGGAATGACGCTGGGTGGAGATGTGCATGTCGGAGGAGTAGGCGCCCAACAGCCAGGCGGTGAGCAGGGAGAAGGTTATGCTGCCTCTGCAACGGTGGATCTGAGAGGGACAGAGAGAGACGGAGACTTTAAAGAAATGTCAATATCAAAAAATACATTTTTACCAGTTCTACACGATAGAAGAAGAACATGCCATGAACAACCAGAAAAGCACTCAGAGATCATAGACCTCTGCCAAGCAGCTCAGTTCTGCAGTGGCTTTTTCACAACCCCTGTAAAAGATAAAATTCTGGATCACGAGATCCAGAATAGTGCCAGGATCCAGACCAAACTGAGCACATACATGGAGGCTGTTATCTCGTATGAACACAACAAGTTTTGGGGACATCACTTAATATTTTGATTTTATATGAATTATTGAAGGTCGTCAATAGGATTTCTCATTATAAAGTTCAACATTTAGTGAAGTGAATCTCAATCGGATCCAGATGAAATTTACCTTTATGATAGTGACATGGATCCATATTATTCTGTATAATTGGCGAATCTGTTAAAAAATGGCGGAGATATGATTTTTTAAATTTCCACCCAGTGTTAACTTATGGTACTTTTTGAAATTTTGGGAATTTTTTGCATCCAGACAAATATACGTATCACCACCAAAATCTAATCATTTTCAAGTTGGGCCATTACCAACATCTCCTGAAAATTTTAGCAAAAGCCGTCCATTAGTTTCTGCGTGATCTTGCTAATAAAACATCTTCACCCAAAGTCCTGCTGCCACTTTACAAGAAACCTCAAGCGGTAGTTTAGTTTGTTGGGACTTTGGTTGGGAATTCAAAGGTGAACGGTTCAAGTCCAGGTTCAGACCAAAACATTACAGCTGCTCTGGTTGCAAGGTGTCCGCTTGTGCACTCTGAAGTTCAGCCCCTGACTTTGGTATCTCCATTAGTGCTCGTTCATTGGATCCTGATGTACATGTGTGTATTCCTGGCCCAAGAGTTTGCTGCATGTTTGATACCAGAGTCATAACCTTACTCTCCCCCAGGATTAATACAGTTTATTAACTTACTATTAATGGATTTACCAAAGCTCTGCAGGTATTCTGTAAAGGTCAGACAAGTGAACCGAAACGCCCCAAATTTTTAACAGTACCGGCCCAAAATGGACAGAACTTTCCAAAAAAGTGAACCAGACTCGGTTTGGTCTGGACCAAAGGTGCTAGGTGTGAAAGCACCCTTAGTCAAAACACTGATGAACCCTGGCATAACATGTATACAAAGGAAACACAAGCACACTCAGCTCATGTTGTGCCTTAAGCCTCTGTTATCATAGTAACCAGGTGTCTTTGGACTCACCAGGTAAGGTCTGATGGCGTCGCCCACCTCAGTGTCCATGTGCACGTACATGTTGAGCAGCTGCGGCAGGTAAAAGTCCACCTCACTGTCCAGGAAGCTGAAGAGCCTGTTCCCGATGTACGCCTGGACACCTGGCTCCTTTGACTTGTACAGGTAAGAGATGGCCATGGAGACGTCGAACAGCTTAGACTCAAACAGCCTCAGCAGCCATGACTGTTTGGACGAAGTCGAGGACGCCGTCGGCAGCAGAGTGGTCTCTGTGCGGGTCGTGGGAGGTTGGTCTTGCTGGGAGGTGCTCTGCTTCTCAGTTTCTTTCCCTGAACTCCCGTCTTCCTCCTGCTCCTCTTCCTCCTCGTCTTCCTCTTTGATGGAGCTGGTGTCTGGGCTCCTGTGCCACTGTGGACTGGAGCACTCTAAGTCCGCGTAGCTCTGCTGCTGATGATGATCGTTGGGTTGCTGTTTGTCGTTTGGTTCTCGCTCTTCAGGCACTTCCCTGTTCTGTAGCTTGACTTTGAGGAGGACTTCCTGGCAAGCTTTCAGAGCCACTTCTGGGTCGATCACTGAGAGAAGAAAGGGACAAGGGGTCAGACTGATTTTTACGATTACATTTTTAGATTATTTTTCCACCTGTAATGAAAGGGACACACCAACTTTTCCTTTGTTTTCATGTCTTACCTCACTCCTGAGTCCATAACAAGCAGATAGACACCACTCTTTCGACTGTGGGTGCAGTAACAAAGAAGAGACTGGCAGAGCTCACTCACTGCTAGTTAGCTTAGCTCAAACACTGGAATTCAATGGGTAGTGTTAGCCTGTCTCTGCCTGCAGTCATCAGATAAACTCTTTAACAACTTTAAATGGTCCTGTGTGCTTGTTGTGACTTGTTTATTTAACTGCATTATGTTATGTTATCTTCTACTATCATTGTATCTTTTTCTACTTGTAAACAGAGGCTTTGTTTTGTTGACCTACTTAGAAGCACTAGAGATGTGACGTTTGTGAAGGAGTCGAGTCTTTTGAACAGCTCTTTTAAGTGAACAATAAGAACCAATTTGCAGTTGTGAGTGAACCTTTCATTTGCGAGCCATCCTTAAATACAAATTGCCTGCAAATTTAGGAATGGCTTGCAAACGAACGGCTCACTCACAACTGTGGATCAGATCCCATCGTTCAAAAGACTTGACTCGTTCGTGAACGTCACATCTCTAGCGCAAATCACCGCGGAAATAGGTCAACAAAAAAAGAAGAAGAAGATAATACAATGATAGTAAAAGATAATTTAACATAACCCAGTAAGAAGAACAGTCACAAGAAGCACACAGGTCTGTTTAGAGTTACTAAATAATTTATCTGATGATTGTAGGCAGAGACAGGCCAACAATACCCATTGACTCCCACTGTATGAGCTAAGCTAACAAGCAGTGGGCAAGCTCTGCCAGTCTCTTCCTTGTTACTGCATGCACAGCCAAAAGAATGGTGTTTATCTGCCTGTCATGGACTCAGGAGTGAGGCAAGACACAAAAAGAAAAAAAAGCTGTCGTATCCTATTAATATGACGTCATTTATGCCGCAGTCACACATTCCCGTTTCTCATGGCGACTGTGCACAACTGTACATGATTGGCAAGGCTGGTTTGATCTGCATGATATGGGAAGAAATGACTGTCTCCCCCAGACACACCCCATACATACACCGTCAGTAACGCTACTACAGCGCTTCTACAGCTCTTCGGGGCCGTTCGTCCTGCTTCAATTAGGTCAATACAACAATACGACGAGGGTTCCATGAATTTCCATCCTGCTGACACAACGTCAGCCCCGTTCGAGCCCAGTTTGCGTCACATAAGCCCCGATTGAGCCCCGTCGCTTGAGTTTTTGTCGCATTCACTTCCCGTACGAGATACGTCTGAACAACGCTCTGTAATCGCCTTGAACAGGACACAGTCGGGGCACAATCGGATACGTCCTTGTCAGTCATCCTCAGAAAGCTTTCTGGATTGAGCCACGATCAGCCCGATTGAGCCCTGTACATGCCAAGGACTGCATTAGGCTCATACCCCACTATACTGATAGCAGCGATTCTCCCCGACAGTTCTGAACAGTTCAAAACAATCGGGACCCTTCCCCGTTCCCCGGCATTCGTCCACGACTATACAACGCTGATCCAGATCAAGTAGCGCATGCACCACAACTAAAGCACGTTTCATCAGGATGATGACAATCGTGCACAATCGCCATGAGAAACGGGAATGTGTCACTGGGGCTTTAGCAGAAATATTGATAATCCAGCTGTGATGGAAGGTTCGGATAAGTCAGTGAATTCGACTACGAGACAACTACAGAGAGGGATTTCTTCATCATAAATATCTAAAACAATCACCAATGTCTTCTTCACCTTGGTCGGCCCCCAGGTCCATCTCCATGGCGTCCTCTGAGATGACGTCCAGCGGTGGGCTGGGGCCTCTCGGGTCGCCGCCACTCGACATGCCGCTGCCGATGCCCTCGCTGGCGCTGCTGCTGCTCCCCAGGCTGCCAGTGCTGCCGATGCTGCCGCTCGGGCTGGAGCTGCGGGGGCTGGCGCTGGGGGAGGACGGCTGCTCGCTCTGAGGGGGCGGCGGGGGCAGCTGTAGTTGGGGACGGGGATGGTGGTGGTGGTGATGATGGTGATGATGGTGGTGATGGTGGGCGGGGCAGTCAGAGGAGCTCTCAGAGCAGGTGGAAGTTGAAGAGGAGGAGGAAGAAGAGGAGGCGCTGGAGGGGGAGGATGGGCAGGAGAAGGTGGTGGGTGAGGAGGAGGAGGCAGGCGGGGCGGGCAGGGCTGAGTGGGAGGGGCTGAGGTGGAGGGGCCTCAGGGCCGGGGACAGGGAGACCTCTGCGTCGGCCATGATGAAGTTTAGACCTGATGGGAGAGACCAGAGGAAGGAAAACTGTAAAATCCTGATTGTAATCCAATTTTTAGGGTTCCAAAGATATTCAAAATAAGACTGGTGGCAATATTTGTTTGAAAAGTGGCTGCACTCATAACAACATAAATATCTAAAGAATCACATTAGGCTGTTAAACTGCTTCACTGAGTCATCAGCGGGACCCTCTCTTCAGGTACAGCTGGTGGAAACGCAAAGAAGATTAACCGCTCCAAATGGTACCAAACTGTGCTGAACCAAACCAGAAACCTCAGTGGAAATGAGGCATTATTAATTCTTGTCGATATTTCTGTGTGAGTAACAGTTCAGTGGTAACTAGAAAACACTCACTGAGGTAGCTCACATATTGCTGTTACATCTATAAACAATAGCTCCATGATAAAGTTAGCATCATAATATGATTCCTTGACCCTGAAAACCCACACCTAGCACTCAGAATCATGCTGATATCATTATTAGTTAAACAGTTATTGAGCAAAAACAATTGTTCGCTAATGGCGGTTATCTGGATCACCACCACAATCTAATCATTTTTAAGTTGGGCCATTACCAACATCTCCTGACAATTTCAGCAAAATCTGTCCAGTAGTTTTTGCGTAATCTTGCTAACAAACAAACAAATGAACAGACAAACATACGCCGGCAAAAACATGACATCCTTGGTAGGGGTGTCCCAATCGGATATTGATATCGGATATCGGTCCGATATCAGCAAGAAAACAAATATCGGATTATATCGGCCTGCATCTAAAATCTCCGATATTAGCTCTCCGATGCAAGCTGTATATTCTAATTTATTTTTTATTTATTTAATTCAGTTGTAGAATATGCTTATGTCTAAGTTAAACAAAGTGGTTATTTTGCAATTTAAAAATATATGTTTTTGTTTTTATTGGATTTATTGAGGTTGCTTTTCAGGGTCTTCTAATTTATTTTATTTAATTGTAGTATATTCTAATGTTTAAGGTAAAATTTTATTTAACCCATTGGTTAATAACAAATGGGTCAGTTTTTCTCATATCTACTATTGCTCACTATAGTTCTCTGTTTGAGTAATCTCACTTGATCAAGCCTTTTCTTACAGTCTATACTACAAAATAAGTAATAAATGTATGTATGATTCCTGCTGATATCAATCGATAACGGTATCGGCCAATAGTCAAGGCTGCAATATTGGTATTGTATCGGAGGTGAAAAAGTTGTATCGGGACACCCCTAATCCTTGGCGAAGGTAACAATGTCAAACACATGGCACTGCTGACATTCAATGCTAAGATGCCTTGATAAATGATGTCTTGCACTTCTGTTTCCTCTCTGCCATGATCAGAGACAGTTGAGAATCAATAGCCACTCACTAAAATAATCAATATCATTAGTCTCTATGCTTAACAATTCCCTTATCAATTCCTTCCACCGACAGCGCTCAGAATTGTGGCTTAATTCTCAACAAAAATCTGCTTCCTGTCAAATCTTTAATAACTGGAAACACAAACAACTTACAGAAGCATTTATCTATGCAGCACGGCATTGAATCAAGAGTGAAGAGTTCGACACTGTTGCCACAGAAAAGTGAAAATCAGCAGGAATCGATAAGCAAATCATTCAAGAATCAGACTGATAATCAGGATCGTCCATGGCACCGTTATCAATAATCATATCAATTCCTATTACTAAATATAATGACATATTTGACTTCTTCATTATTGTTTCTGCTGACTCTCTGATAAGAACAGGAGGTCCTTGATTTACAAGACAAGCAGATACATGTGGAAGGAATTGATAAGGGAATCGCTAACCAAACAGACTATGATATTGATTTCTTGAGGGAGTTGTGATCGATTCTCCATAAGGACTTCTGTCGATAGTTAAGGGCGATATTTTGGCCAAGTATTTGAGCCTTATAATTCACATATACTGGCAGTAATACCCACAGAATGAATGAATGTTGCACAATGCTTCACCCTCTCATTGCAGAATGTTTACATTTTTCAAAAACAACTCTCTTCTGTTAGAGAATGAAATATTCTTATCCTTGATCATCATCATCAATTTCTAACACATATACACTTTAACAATTAAAGGAACAAGTCAATTTCAGTAATGGAGATACTGAGTCCTCTTGCCAAAAAATATCAGTATTTGAGATGATAAGTCTGGAAATATCAGCATATCGGATATCGGCAAAAAAAACAATATTGTGCAATTCCCATCCCTATATGTAAATGAAGATGAAGGCTGAACACGTGGGAGTTTTCTTTCATACGCTCCTCTGTTTGTGTATGGATCTTGTGTACTCATCAACCTTTATTTACAAAGGAGTCGGCCAGCAGAAACAGTGAAAGTGGTGTATTCAGAGGGCGGCTGCTGGGTCACGTTTGGCCTTTAATAAAGAGACGGTGAAAAAATCCTGAGGCTGAGCTGAAGTCCCAGTTTATTTACAGGAGGCAGCAGGGAATACATGCTATCACAATCATACTTTATTAATCCCCAAGGAGATGTTGAGTTGTTTCAGTTTCTCTTATTCACAGTACAGCAGTAGGAATGTCAAATAAAGACATTAAAATATAAAACAGCATAAAAAAATTAAATAAGCAGGTTGCAACATGCAGACTCTTTAAGCCATATCAACTTCCTCACGAAAGAAAATTAACAGAATAAGTAAAGTGAGACTACGAACAAAAGCAATTTACTTTATTAAAATTCCCAATATTTACGTTATGAATATAAAATGACAGCACTGTTTGACAGTAGACCACATCTGACTAAAAGGCAAAGCCTGGCAGAAAGGATTCTCCGCTGGATTTTACGTTGACTTATTAATTATTCACAAATATCAGAGGTAATACCCCTAAACAAAATGAACAAGATAAAATAGCTGTTATAAGACAGATAGCTTGTGAAAATGCATGAGATCCATTTTTTAATGATGTTTTTATTCAAACAAAAAATTTAAACAAGGTAGATAATTTTAGCTACATTTTTACATGGACTTTTACATGGCTAAAGATAATGAAAGTCATAGTAGTTATGACAATATGGAAGTACGCAACAAAGTATGATGAAAATGAAGAGAAAATATGCAGAGCACAAACATACACAAATGATAATGATGATAATAATAATACTAATAATAATAATACAAAATCCAGTTCAAATAATAATAAAGGTAGTGAAAATATATTATATAATATACAATACAAAAGGTAAAAAAATAAAAATAAAAGTAAACAATAATAATAATAAATGAAAATAAAATAAAAATAGATAAACTAATAAATAGTAGTAGTAGTAATAATAGTAATATAAAAATAAAAACAATTGAAAAAGGTAAATAGAACATAGATGCAGGTCCGGTACACAAGAAAGGGAAAATATTTCAGCATCAATCCTCACATTTTAACCGCGGTAAAGCATCAATGAAAGCTCCCGAAACAACCGAAACACTGTGGGTCTTTTCACTGTAGAGAAACTTCTCTGGAGTGAAATGTGGTCTAATTAAAAAATAAATAAATAAATCACACTTTAAATTGTTTCTTACTTTGACAAAAATCATGCAGCCCTTCTCTTAATTAAGTTTTTGCACCTGTAAAGAAAGAAGAACAAATATTTCACAAATGTTGAACTGTTTCCTACCTCCGCCAAGGAGGTTATGTTTTTGCCAGCCTATGTTTTTCTGTTTGTTCGTATTTTAGCACGATTACGCAAAAACTACCGGATGGATTTTGCTAAAATTTTCAGGAGATGTTGGTGATGGCCCAGCTTAAAAATTATTAGAATTTGGGGATGATACGTATATTTATCTTTGCAAAAAATTCCCAAAATTTCAAAAAGTCTCATACGTTAACATTGGGCGGAACTTTTAAAAATCATATCTCTGCCATTTCTTAATGGATTCGCTTCCAGTTTTAAAGGATAATATGGGGTCCATGTCTCTGTCATCAAGGTTAATTTCATCTGGATCCAAGTTGACTTCACAAAAAACATCAAACTTTATAATGGGAAATCCCACTGAAGACATTCAATAATTCATATAAAATCAAAATATTTAGTGATGTTCCCAAAACTTGTTGTGTTCATACAGGATAACAACCTCCATGTAAGTGCTGAGTTTGGTCCAGATCCTGATACTGTTCTGGATCACCAGATCCAGAACAGTATCTTTACAGGGGTTGTGGAAAAGCCAGAACAGAGCTGCTTGGTGGAGATCTGCGCTCTCTGAGTGCTTTTCTAGCCTGCTGTTTTGATTCTGTCCTCTAAAACCTCTGTAGATTTTATGCATCATAAATTTCCTTCTGGGAGGGCAACGGTTAACAAGGCACAAACATTTGAAGAATGTGCATCTGCAGGAGCCGCTCTGTGCTCTGTGGCCTTCACGTGGCTTTGCTTTGTTGCCACCCCCCCCTCCCCTGCCAAGTGAGTGAGCGAGTTATGTAACGTCCTCCTGCCAGCACACCAACCTGTCAGGATCACGGCCGAACAGCGTGGATGATATCTGCACTCACCGCCGCTCACACGACTACAGCAGCAGCTCTGATGAAGACCCTCCATGTCCTCAGAGTCTGATTCAGAGTCTTCATCCTGAATGAATGAACAAGCCTCACGGTGTAATTAAACCCACCGACGCGCAGAGAGGAGGCTTGACGAAGAGGAAAGCCTCGCAGGAAATCACAACGCCTGCGAGCTGCAAGTGTCATCAGTGACGCAGCCTCTTCATCGTCATGTGTGTGTCTGCAGAAGAGGAGGAGCGGCTGTTTCTCTTTCTATTTTTACTCTCTGTTGTTCCTCTGCTTTTGTCTCTGTCTGACCCTTGACCTCTGATTAAATCTCCACGCTGACGAGCTGCTGCTCTTTCCTGAGTATCGTGTGGACTCAGATATAAAGCTGGGCGGTCAAACTATACATAAAAAAAAAAAAAAAAAAAAAACCTTCATGGTTTTTGATAGTGAATTTCGATTTACAATCTGTCTAACAGCCTGTATTATCTGCATTTCAAGATTTTAAGGCTGTGTTGACAGTGTGAAGCAGTTTTTACTTGTTTCTTGATTTGTGGATCAAACAAATGCAAAATGATGGAGCTTATGATCTTGACTTTTTGACATATTATTTAAAGAACACAAAAATACCACCATCAACAAACCGGTCCCTCCTGGTTTTTGCTCTATCGCTGGAAAAAGAGTTTTTGTGCTCTAAAACCTCCTGGCAGGTGGTTTTGTTGATTCTGACCTCAGAATAGAAACAGAGGCTTTAATTTAAGCTTAAGGGAACATTTACTCCTTATAAGGAGAAGAAGGAGAAATGCCTCCATTTTCAGGAGTGATGCACAAAACAGGCGTCTTACTGCTGCTGCTGATGATGATCACCAATCACGTTGGAGAAAGCAGCCGATAAAAAACAGATTATCTTCTGTGTTCGTCTGAACTTCCCTTGTTCACTCCAAAAAAGTAAAAAAGCTCTAGAGCAGTGGTTCTCAACTGGTCTGGCTTTGCGACCCACCATCACCCTTTAATTTCAAGCTGCGACCCAAATCGAGGGACATGTTCAACTTCTCAAATTATTTCATGAAATTATGCTGCACTTTGAACCTGAGATAGTCCAGAATATCATAGTATGCCAACACAAAAAAAATTTAGTGAGAAACCAAAATGACCTGCATATGGCAATGCTAGAGAGGGAAATATTCCTATTTATGCTCAATTAGCTGCTTTTTAATTGAAACCAAAAAGTGCATTTTAGGGACACAAGGTCTTAAGTAATGATAGTTAATCATTAACACTAAATAAGCCATTGATTATGAGGCTGTCACAACACACTTCAGTAACTTCAGCCTTTTTAACAGACTGCACAGAGCTTAAATGGACAAACGGGAACTAAAAAAGTCCAACTACTAAGAAGCAATTAAAAAAATCTTAAAAGTATTTAACTTAAGCTGAGTACCTACTTATTCCTACTTATTTTGAAATTTCCCTTCTGGGATTAATAAAGTATTTTTCATTTCATTCAATATATAAAACAAACACCCTTTGACTGAAGTGTGTCAATAGCATTACAGGTATTATCAACACCTGTTGTTAAGGAGTGTGAAAAGACGGCCCTCCACTGCATAAAACAGCCCCTTCAAAATAAAAGCACAGGACTTTTGTCGTAACACTTTTTTTTGCCCAGGCAAAGGCCCGCTACCCACTGAAAAAGGGTCCACGACCCACCAGTTGAGAATCACTGCTCTAGATGATGTAGATACACTTGCTTTAACCACACAGACAGGGATGCCCAATGGAGCATACATACAAAATACAACAGAGACAAATATGATGAGGACAGATTTATGGTCTGGACGTCCATAAATGTGCTGCCATCATTAATTCTTATTTAGTCTCGTTGTCCTTGCCCTCCTCCCGACCTACGCCCACCACCTACATCCACTGTAACTGTTGCTAATTCTGGCAACATGCTGTACTCAAGGAGGATTCATGTTGGGTTTTAAAGTATGTGTATATATATATATATATATATATATATATATATATATATATATATATATATATATATATATATATATATATATATATATATATATATATATACATATATGTCCAAATATATCGAAAAAATAAGAGGATGGCTTCTACCTGCTCCTTTGTAAAGTGACACTTGATTCAGAGCTATACAGATAAAGGTTGATATATGTATATATATATATATATATATATATATAATATATACATACATATATATACATATATATATGTATATATATATATATATATATATATATATATATATATATATATATATATATGAGTGTGTTTGTATAAGAGCACCTGACATCTTAATCAAAAAATAATGTGCTTTACTATATTTGCTATATTTTATAAAATTCATGGATAAATAATAATGATACTTTATTAAAAATATAATTCACTTGAAGAGCTTTAATGTACTGGTGTATAAACCAAATATAAAAATGACAAAACATTACTATTTTAGAAATATTTCAAAAACATGTTTAAAACTGAAAATATTATTATTATTGGACAAACATTATGAAGATTATAAGGAATTTCAAACTGAGTTTTCATTTTTATACCAAATCTGAGTCGCTCACTGAGCTTCTGTGAGAAGTCAGAAATGAATCAAGCAGGATATTCAACCACTGAAACTGATTTTTCTGTTCACTAAAGCAAGTTAATATCTATAATCTGACACACTGATCAAGAAATAATGATGACATTTACTGTTTTATCTGATTTTAGTAAAACACTTAAATAAAAAAAAATAATTGGTAACAATAACAATTATTCTATTTGAGCATTTAAAAATGTCATTTCAGTTAAAAATGATTTTGGTATTTACCAATGATGTTAATTAAGGGCAGTTGTGGCAAAGAGCTTATTTTAGGTTGTAAATATAAGAAGATAAAGAGAGAGAGAGCCTGTCTTACAGGCTCAGCGGTCATATGAATAAAAGGCAGGAAGTCTCAAAACATTGCCTCAGTAAAATGATGTAATTATTTCATATGTGTGAGGAAACAAATTTCACCATCAAACACTATTAACTGAAGTTTCTCTCAAAACCGAAAGTATCGTTGTTATTAATCTGAACAAACGACGTACGGACATTTGTCTTTGGTCATTTTTATGAGCGAGTGTCAGACTGGACCTTTAATGCACCACATGAAGTCCCTTTGCAGCTTCTTTGGTTTTTGCTAACTGACTTTGCTCCTGCCAGTCTCAGTGCAGATTTAACACAGATTTCTAACCAACAGTTTCTGTAGGAGAAGCAGAGGCAGCAGGAGCAATCAATCAATCAATCAATCAATCAATCTTCCAGGGAGAGACAAAGGGACAGCGACAAACCCATGAACACCCAGATCATAAATCTGTCCTCATCACATTTGTATTTGGCTGAATATAAATGGATTAAAGGTAAGCTTCAAGATGTGGCATCTCATTTTCAAGAGGGACCTCATGTCTTTATGGCTGTGGAGGTATAATCAATACAACCATGGATAGACAGATCAATCTAATATTAACATTAACATCTATAATGAAAATAATCTGGAGAGGAATGATGTTGATTAATATAGCAGCATCTGGCTGAACTACCATTAAATTGGGTTTAACTGGTCTAAAAGTATGAATTTATGTTAAATGATGTTATTTCTGTTGATCCTCACTCGAGTTAAAGAAGATCCAGAACAGAGCCAGGATCCAGACCAAACTCAGCACATACATGGAGGTTGTTATCCTGTATGAACACAACAAGTTAAGGAAACAACACTTCATATTTTAATTTCATATGATTGGATGGGATTTCCCATTATAGTTATATTGTAATGGGATTTCCAATTATAAAGTTCAATGTTTTTTGTGAGGTCAATCTGGATCAGATCCAGATTAAATTTACCCTGATGATAGAGACATTCCTGTAAAACTGGAAGTGAATCCGTTAAAAAATGACAAATATGAATTTTTAAAATCCTGCCCAATGTTAAATTGTGGGATTGCTTTAAATTTGGGGATTTTTTTGCATCCAGACATATTCAATCACCACCAAAATCTAATCATTTCTCAGCTGGGCCATTACCAACATCTCCTGAAAATGTCAGCAAAATTGGTCCAGTAGTTTTTGTGTAATCTTGCTAACAAACAAACGCACAAACATACACCGGCAAAAACATAACCACCTTAGCAGAGGTAAAAATCACTGATTGGCTTTCGATCAGTGAATTACGTCCGTCTTTATTATCTTTGCTGCTTTCACTCATCACTCTTTGACCTCTATATTCATCCTTCACATGGTCGACTGTGACCCTCCCAAACGTCCATAAATCCTGAAGACCCCCCCCCATCTCTCCTGATGACATCATCACCTGAAGAGGAGTCACATGACGTCACCGTCCAGAGGATGCCGTGTGTGTGTGTGTGTGTGTGTGTGTGTTTTAGCTATCGTTTCCAGATGCGAGGCGTGGGAGGAAGCGGCCCTCACTCCCCCCTCACACTAACACTCTCTGGGTATGTGGGGGGGTTTCCACAGCCGTGATGCTCCGGTTCTGTTTTGGATTAAACGCCTGCACTCCGACACTAAAGCTGTCTCTCAAATATGTTCGTCAGATAAAAACAGCACGGCCCCCCCGTCACCAAATAACCAGATTATGATTAACCCTTTCATGCATGGAGTCCATTACAGCGGACAGATATTTGGAATAAACCGTTCAGACTGCAGCACCGTGTCCCAGCACCAGATAATAAAGCCCCAAACCATCGGCTGAGGTAAAATATGACCTTTGTGTCTTTTTGTCAGGTTGAGATATTAGACCACAGATCCAAAATGGTCAACGAAGGGTGAAGTGCACCACTTCATGAATGAGCGTTAAATCCTTCTTTTCTCAAAGAATCAGACAGGTAAAAACATATATTCGGATTAAATAAGATATTCTCTGTGATGCATTTATTCTGATTTTGTCTATTTTTTTTTTTGTGTTATTCACTAGTAAATAGTTTAGTCAAACAGCAATATTAAATAATCTCCGTAGGGATGCACGATATTATCGGTTTGATATCGGTATCGGCCAATATTGAAATTTTTGCAGATCTTTATGGCCACACATATCGGCCATATATCGGCAGGAATATCGGCAAATTATATAAATGTTCAATATTGATGCACTTTCTCATCACTGCATGAGTACATTTAAATATCGAGGGTTTCATTTTTGAAAGACTTAAATGCTGTTTTTCTTCTTTTACATCTGTTCATGTGATAATATACTGTAACACTGAAAGAAACAAGTCCATTTCTGTTGTGCTCTTGACCTCAAATATCGGCATATCGGATATCGGCAAAAAGCCAATATCGTGCATCCCTAATCTTCAGGTTTTACATTTTTTTTCAATGCCAACAGTCTTATTTGCTGGGTCATATAAAGTGGAGGCCTGTGTGAGGATAGGAAAGCCTCTGAGTGTGTGGGGGGACGGTGCATGTTTGTGTATTTGTTCTAAACTTTGTCAGGGTAATTACACTCACTGTAATAACTTATTCCTCTAAAATATCATGTTTTCTCTCAGAGAGACTTATTTTCATTTCTGTCATATTCAAATCAGCTACTCTCAGTAAATGTTTGTTGAAGAGATGTGTTTGTGGATCTATAATTACTATTTCTACCACTGATGCATGGTGTCCACTGTGGACAGATGCAGAACTCCCTAAATTAGACATATTGAAAAAAAATGGCCATGGTTTTTAATTTGTTTGAAAGTAAGAACAAACATTTAAAAAAATATTGCTGTGTGATTAAATAATTCATGCATGAACGGGTTAAAAACATTAATATATGAACAGATTCAGCTGCAGTTTGACTCACCACCACATGATTTCTCAGTGTTATTCATACACAAACAAGGACTCGAACTGAAATTAATTCACAATCCGTCACGGAGTATAAGAGGAAGATGATGGCAGGAAAATGTCAAAGCTCCACATCAGGGTGCAGCAGGACTTATCCGTGACCAGCAAC